>VXAV01007767.1:102518-105018 GCA_013399715.1 Alectura lathami | reverse complement strand
GTATTGATATTTCCTACAGTACAAAGAACTTTGAATGGAAAGTGAACTGAAATAAATGTGTTAGCAATCCATAGAAGTGATAGAAGTTAGAAGTTACAAAGAAAGATTATTCAAATAACATATGCTTTATCTGGTGGCTGAAAGCAAGGCACATAAAGCAGACAATCACAATTCAATAGCATTGCAAACGATTGCAGGACAAATACGTGGCCCTTGCACCTGTATACTCAGACTCTTAGCTCTTAAAAACATACATGCACAGGACATATATCAAGAGACTTCTGACCACCTAATTTACTGGAAAGGGTTTTAACTGTTTTAAAGGATCAGTGTCCATTTTGCTAAATGCTCTTTCATTTTGAACACACGCAAGTAATCTTGGATTTAATTCATATATTTACATATTCCTACACTTCTAATACTGCTAACATAGAGCTTATTGCTAAATTAGTGACAAAAATGAGCCTCAGGTCCATCTGCTTTGCTCATCTTCCTTCAAATCCCAAGATATAATTAGCAAAGAACAACATGGAAAGCTGCCTCTGATAACAAATCTATCGGTTGCACAAGGATCAAAATACACTCTCTCTACTCTGCAATGAAATTCAAAAGTTTAAAATTCCATAATTTATCACCCATTACCACATGTGGAGAGGCCATGTAGTTGAGGCTAAAGGCAAGGAAGGAGTTTTGTTCCTTCTAGAGCATTTTATCTTACAGCAATTTCTATTTAACAAAAGCAAAACAAAACTGCTTTCACCAGGGTGCAAAACAAATCACATTTGGATGTGTTCTCTCAAGTACATGACTCTTCAGGGGACCAACTGTCTTCAGTAGTATGGACATCAGAAAAAATGACACACGGGCACTCTGAGAAATAGTCACTCAGCCAGGTCCTACCTAATGACAATATATTTTGTATTTCTAGACCAAACAAGAAAAACAGAAAGGTCTCAATAAAGAAATTGCCAGTGTCCTTTTGAAACTATGTTTCTATTCAAACCAAATATGTTTGCTCTGCTTTTTCAAAAAGGGATTTTCAAAGATATCTTACTCCTAGATTAGGTCTTAACTCTTATTAATTAAAAATAAAAAATAAAAATAACTACTGTCTAGGTCTATCCCACAAACCAGACCAAGTTTACACAAAAGAATTTAAATAAAAACCTTCATGTGTTGAAAGCTCTAACCCCAAACAGATGGGATGCCATTACTAAAAGGCAGATCCTTAAAATCTATCATCGTTACAAAAAGTTGGACATTGTTAAACCTGGGATGCTGTGTGCCCAGCTGGATTAATTAATACCCACCACTCATTGACCTTTCACTGAGAATGTGGACAATCATTCCCCCAAAGACAGATGATTCTCTCACTTTCCTTACATTGAGGATGCATATAAAGCCTTTTGATCCACAGGAAAGGACAAAAAACGTAAGGAGCAGTGTACAATTGCAGTTCATGTGATGTTTTCTTCTACATTAAAGCAAAGTTAGTTGTGCATTCCAAAGATTATGGGTGATTAAGATCTCGGTACAAAATTGCGAGCACCAGCTCATCAGTCACATCCAGCCACTCAGTAATACACCACGTTCTCCATAGACTTGCATGCACGCAGCTCTGCTAGCTCCATCGAAAGTCGCTGCGATACACTGACTCTTTAGTGCAAACTATGACCAATGTTTCACGAAATATGGAACTGTTCACATACACCTTGTGTGTTACATTCAGAATTGTTGAACAGCTTACTGTATTTGTTGTGTTAGACATGAAATCATCTGTGTTGAACTTTTTATTGCATGAAGTCTTTTATAGTGCAGTTCTTTGGTAAACTGTAGCCATTATCTAGAAGCACATGCTGTTGTACATAACACTGGGAAAAAAAGCTTGAAAAAGGAACCAATGCAAGTCAAATTGCAGAAGACATATAAACTGGAATTAGACCAGGATGCCAGGGCTAATTTCCACCACCCTATAAAAAGTACATGATAACTTTAGTGATGACAAATAGTCAAAATCCCAGCATTATGTCTTACCCAGCTGAAAGCTGACAGCTCCAGCAATGCTGTCCATTAACATCATGCTGGTGAACTTGTGTCGACTCCGAAGGCAGAGTACTGCCCACCAGAAAAAGGAAAAGAAAAGCTGTGTTTTCTTTTGTTGCCTTTCCTAAAAAGTGATTTATTTCCTATGACCCTGAACCTGAAATCAAAGTGAAATCAAAGGCTAAACAGATTTGTTATGAGCAAAGGCACTGAACCATTGAAGAACTTGAGAACATGCTTAATTTTAAGTTGTGCTACCTACACTGAACTCAAAAAAATAAGAGTGTCTGTGCTGTGTCAGATTCCTTGGGAATCTTTCCCAGCTTCCACACATCTATGGCTCAGAGATTTCCTTATCCAGAGATTGCATGTTTTTATTGAATAGTTTGGGATGGATTCCCCTTCCATTAATTTATCTGTTTGCTTTTGAATCTACGTCAACATTCAGCATTCTTAA
>VXAV01007767.1:54312-86822 GCA_013399715.1 Alectura lathami | reverse complement strand
AAAAAAGATGAATTAAAAGACAGAAAACATGTTTCATCAATATAAATGCACTCTGATAACTTATTTTCTTGATCCACTCTTTCTGAAATAGTGTATTTCAACAATACAACTGAAAAGATTCCAGACTTCCAAACCATGTAGGAAATGTTGTGACCAAAACAAATCATCACTTCCACCGAGTTACTTTGAGTAGTACTATCACATTATCAACCCATTGATCCGCTTACTTAGGACTTAATACATACCAAAAATGTCTTAGCCATTTCTTTTGAATATGCTGTTAGAAGTAAAGTAGTTTCTTTTTTGAACCAGTCATCTTGGAATCCTTGAGAACATAGTTTTATATACACATCCATCCATTTTAGTTCTTAAAATTACAAAATTAGTTCTAATATCGCTTTAGCAACTCAGTATGCAACTAAATCTGCTTGCATCATCAACTAAAAAAAAAAAAAATCATATAAGCTAAGTATTTACCCAGTGTGGATAAAATCCATTATTTTCATTAATGGATCTCATTTTTAATATTTATTTATTTACTATCAGATTAAAAGCACACTTTTTATTGTTTTTCCTAAGAAATTTTTTGTGATATGCTCAGAATGAATGGAATAGTTATTGTTTTAATAATTTTTTTTTCCATTCTGCTTTTTATCCTGCTATGCTCATTATTTACAACTTTAAAGATACCATTTACTGTGTACAGAAGTGCACACACACTGCACATGCGTACGTATATGCACAGAAACCCTCGCATATGGACAAACATGTGCTCATTGAACTTTAATTCTCTGCTGATTGAAAGTAGTAGATCTGAATAATAAAAAGTTACTAGATTTTTATAGCTTTACCAATATTTAGAAATGTTCATCTATCCTTCTCCACCCTAAATGACTGAGCCAATTTACTGAATGAAATTAATAATCTCACATTCCAGCTTTATAGCTGAATATCAAGTTGAACCACATCTGCTACTTAAAAGAGTGTAAAATATTAAAAACTCTTGTTTAAATATTTGGGTCTTGTAAATACCAGGAGACCTAAGTGTAGAGTTTCTAACACAAATAGTCATGACTGTCATTGTTGTAGGTGAAAGTAACATGTGAAATGACAGAGAGGAAAATCTTTTGAGCCCAAGTCCACTGTAAAATCCTGATTCCAATATAATTTCTATGGGAGTTTTGCCACCAACTTCTTACTCCAAATGTAAGATCGTAAAATATCATGGATATGCAATGGATACAAACTTAATTTTTCGCTTACTCAGGCAGTTGTTTATGTAATCTGAAAGTATTGTATAATACTTCTTTGCTGTATCTCCAGAAGTATTCTTTTTTTGGACTGGCTATTAGAAAAATTGATGTCCTTGAGCCTGGTATCCAGGTACAGCTGTGGGTCTTGAAGACAGTCATCTAGCACAAAGAGGAAAAAACATCTATATTGAAAAATAAATCTCCCATCACTGGCTGAGATAGCAAAAAGACAAATCTTCATCCAGATGCACGGAAAGCATTGAGTAAGGACGAGTAAGGACAATTTATACCAATTAAACATTGGATCTGAATTTCTCACAGTAACTTTCCCACGACTTCAGCTTATCTCTGTATTCCTCTCCTTGTTGTAACTAATTGAGAGCAATGCTTCATATTCCATAAAGGTTAAAAAACCCTCAGAGGGAAAGTAAAAGTCAGTATTTTCAGCTAACAGGAATCCTCAGTATCACTAAAGATTAGGTACTACTAGTTTGCGGGCTTCTGACAGACCAATGAAATGATGTGCACTAAGCACATACAAATAGAGTTAAAGAGAGTAAAATCAACATACTTACATATCTTGTGGCCCTTCCCATGAAATGGACAAATAAGGTCAATTATTCCATTGTTTTCTACACAAGAGAATGATACTTCTCTGGGCCTAACTCTCACAAATTGCTGATATAGTTTTCCTTACAACACACAAGGAATGAACAAGCAGGAAAATCCAAATTGTTAATTGCACTCAAAGATGACTACTTGGATAACCACACTGAATGCCCTGATCTTTAAGCAAAAAGGTTTTACTTTTCCACATGCACCGCCTGAATTGCCAGAAGACCCAAGCCATGGAACAATTTCAGCAGTAGCATTCAGCCTGTTAGTTTTTTTATTTTATTTATTCTTTTATTTTTTTTTTTCCAAAAGGCACCACTTCTCTTACTGAGTGGTCATTTTCCTTATGGAGAAGCCATGCTAAAAACTGAGCCAACCATTTTTAATGGCCCGGGGCATTGCATGGAATTCTCTAACATGACTTGAACAGCTCCACATATGAACTCAGCGTATGCATTGTGATTTATTTTTACCACATCTCAACCTACCAAAACATGTATTGTTTATTTGACAGACAGAATAAGGCAGTTGCTGCCTGCTCCTGTGCTTCTCAGAAGTTGTAAGCAATGCCATCTGGAGCAGACCATCAGCTGGAAAGTTGCCAAGAGGTACTACACTAGTTCCCTAGGGGAAGATGTCTTGTGTCGTGCACAGGATGATACTTTCTGGAGGCTGCATGGCAACCAATGAAATAAGATCTTGTGAAGCCACAAACTATTGCAATAAATGATGTTAGATTTTCAAAAACATGCATTATTTATCTTTATTTTATTTTATTTATTTATTTACCACTAAAGACAAGGGACTTTTATGACTGACATCATTTTGGCTAATATTGCATGCATCTTGAAAACATCACCCAAAAGACTTTACTGTACACTGTTGACAAAAGTTAGAATGGAAACAATATTTTCAAGCTCAATTACTTCATCCTGCTACAACTGGCAATGGAAACAGATTTCTTGATATAGTTTGGCAGGAGAAAATGATGATAAGATTTCAACCCACAAAAAAGGTTTAAGGAAAAAGGCAGTTGCAGACGAAAAATCACACATCAGCATCACGATAATATGGTGATAGAAGCTGTAGTATACGCATAGATTAAGATTTAGGTGATTCAAGTTGCTCTTGGTAAATGAAAATGGCAACGATCCATTCCCCCTAATTCTGGAGGTACATCACCAAAACATTGCACTTACCTAGAAGCTCAAGTTGACTTTAGGCACTATTTACATCTCATTGGAAATCTCATTTCAGACTCTGGCATTTTTTTTCCTTTTCAATACCATCACACTATGCACAGAGAATTAATCCAGGTCTGTCTAGTGATCAATTCCACACAAAGCTGCAAGTACTCTTTTGTTGCAAGAGAAGGGTTACAGAAATGCATCGTTTGTTTATTTATCACGAGGGTTATAACGAGGGTTCATAGCCATAAATGTAAAACTGCACACAGCTTTTCTGGTTTTCCTTCCCCACCACACCCTGCCCTGAGAAAAGGCCCAGTGAGTGTGGGTGCCCTACTCTCCACCATTGTCTAAAGAGGAAATAAAGGAAAAGCTGCTTTAGTCTCTGCAGGGATTAATGTAGAAGGAAATCTGTTTAGCTCCATCTTATTAGCAAGGCAGAGATATTAAAAACCAGAAGTTAATTCTGCGGATTTACACCACAAAGACAAGATGTGGAACAATCCTGGGGAGAGAACAGGTACTGTATGGGCACCTGAATATTCTTCCTATGGGCTAATCCTTATTTCTGGGCTGCTGGATAACCTAAGTCTGATAGAAATTTTAGCAATTTCCTTTCCTTAAATAAAGAAAATCACAATATGATGTGCCTGGCATGCAAGCCTGCTAGCTTTGGCCAGCACTGACATATAAGAATTTTACCTTAAATATTAGTGCATAATTCAGCCCCAAATCATAAATATGAATGACGCAACTATTTTCATTGAAAACACAAATCACTGCCAACAAAAGAAAATCTGAGTTTACCTTAAGTTAATACTAAAGTGGAAAACTCAAGACCAGAAATCAGGAGATATCAGGATCTAGCTTGCACATGTAATCTTACTCCAGCCTGACATGTTAGATACAGTCCTTCATTATGTAACTTCATGACATTTTTCCATGTTGTAGAATATCCTGAAGGGTAGATTTTATATTAAATTTGTTCTGTACAAAGAACACATTGCATCTCCATGTTCTACTCATTTAATAGCAATTCTCGTCTTCTAAGACATACTCATGGCTGAGTTGCTCATTAAGCAATTTTTAAAGAGTTTTATGGCCTCACGAACAATATTTTTTTTTTGTGGAAGCAGATTAAATTGTATGCTGTGATAATTACACCAAACTAATTGTAGATAAAATTAGCAAGGGGTCAGAACAATTTGGTTTCACAAGAAAATATATGCTTTGCTTACACCTTAAATGTTCTTTAGAAAATTAATCAAGTAAAACTGAATCTTCTTAAATCAATATATATAATTTTCTGTACATTTGCTGTGAAACAGGAAGTTTTAACATTACTTTGAAAAATGTAACTTACTAAATGTTTTTCTGATTATCATTTTGGTTTAAATTACCAATTAACTTTACCCTAGAGAATCAAACAACATGAGTCTTTTCCACTTTATATGTGCATTAAAATGATACTCAAACACAGCAGGTAGAGAGAAACATCGATAACACAAGTATGTTTTTTAAATCTCTTTTACTACCAGCTATAACATTGCTCCAATAATGGTCTCTAATATTATGATACTCACATAAAATTTCTTTAGATTTCCCGTTTCTATAGTGATACAAGTTCTCCAGACAACGTGAAGTCCATTGTGGAGCTCTTACATAGATGCCTTTGATGTTTCAAGTATGTCATTGAAGTGGTGTGAAAGAGTTGTAGCTGCTATTTCAGCCAATAGCATTACAGCCTTATCCCCAAACTTTGCTCTAGAGGTTTAGTTCACTTCTAAAAGAGTAGCCTAGAGTGACCTAAAATCCAAGCAGCTGGATTGTACTCTAGTCAGGCAAATTTCACACACTCGGAGCAATATGCTCCTCGGTTTCCTTGTTGAGACTGTTTCTAGCACTATCCGTTACTGATAAGATTTTTGTATTAATTTGAAAGTTCTATCGTGTATAAATGATAATTTATGACTTAACAACATACCACTCTGGGTACTCAGTGCTAAACAGCTAGCAAACTGCTCAGTAACTGGCATTTCAATTATTTCAATTGAAAAGAATTGAATTGGTGCAAAACAAAAATTTTGTAGTACAATACTGTCCCTGAAAATAGTTTCAGATTTCTGATTACGAAGAAATTACTCCTTCAGCAATCTTATTCTGATTGCATCACATAAAATATTGAATACATGATAAACACTAAACATAGCATAACAGATATAATACCAGTGCTTACTAATAGCAATATTTAATATGTGTTGGAATGACTTGAAGAAGATTTGCCAAAAAAAAAAAAAAAGTTAATGATTCTATGAAGGCCAGTTATTTTGATATAGCATCCCACCAAAGTATTAACTTAAATTCAGGTTTTCCCAAAATAAAATTATACTTTTGTATTTTTCAATACAAAAACTATTCTGTTAGATCTTTTTGATCAGTTGCAGCAAACACTGGACTTCTCCTAAACTATTTTAAAGGCACGTCCTTTGCTCCTCAAGGACTTCAGGCTAAATAAAGCCAAATTTTTATTCTTTGCTGGCACAAAGTATTCCTTGCAGCTATAAATCAGCACAACTTTCTACATTATCTTTACAGGTAAAAGTAACAAAAATGTCACATGTACAGTGATCATCTTGCTGAGGGGCTGAAACGGTTTTTGTTTCCCTCATCATGGTTCAGTGAATTTGGATCTAGAGCTTTTTCGCCACTCAGAAGGAACTTCAGTCTTTTTCACAGAAGATACCGAGGCAAACAAAATTCTGTCTGCTTGAGAAATCCAGGCCAAAGCCTACATTGTTTTTTGCTATTTTACGGATGTTTGTTGGTCCATTTGTAAAACAGTTCCTAGGGTGATAACAACAGTCAGTTTTGTAGGGTACTGGACAGGGACCCAGGAAACTTTATACGATCTCGAGCAAGTCAATCGCCCATTGAGTGTCTTTGTCTTCCCCTTATCCCATGAACTCTTTGAAGCAGAGACTGTTTTTAATCAAGAATTCTGGGAGGTGCCATTGAAATTGTGACTGTCAATGAGGTACATGTGAGACTCAGATTTGGGGAGGCAGCTGTCCTCTGGTGAAGCAGTCACAGAAGAAGAAGACAGAGCCCTCAGCACACTCACTCACTTCTGCAGTGGCAGAGGAGAAACGGATGGTGGTATTTTGCATTGCAGCAAAAAGCTCTACTACAAATGAAAATACTTGAACACACAGATGTTAAATATCTCACAGTCATGCTTATTAATGTCAGAGCACTTATAATATGGATAACCTGTCACATCACCTTGAAAGAGAAATGTATCACAGAAAAGGAATGCATAGACAGTCTCTGCACTTCTGAACAGGCCACTTTAAGGAGCAAAGATGATGCCACAAAGACACACAGCATTTATAAAATCTTTAAACATTAGCTTCAGCAAAGTAGCTACAAGAAATGCCCTCAGAGATAGAAAATCTAAGAAAAATAGTACTGGCATCTAATTACAGCAGTAAAGTTTGCTGCTTTTATCTGTAATTGGACTGTATAGTCTTTCATTCTAATTTACTTTACATCTAAACTGTGATAATCAAGACAAGCAGAACAGAATGGCTTGTAACTGGCTATACCACCGACACCAGTTAATGCCTAATTATAACAACTAAATTAAAGAGGGGACTGTAAAGGGGTTGACTATCAGTTTGAAGCATTTAATTCTGTGGAAAGAAATAGAGATTTTAAATCCTAAGTAAAAAAATCAATATTATGGCTCATTATATTGGTATTGCTAAACAGATTAATGAAATTAAGTATTTCGTTTTTTTAATAAAAGAAGTTTTATCATGATGTAAAGATGGCTTCAAAAAGAAAAGACCACAACAGAGGAGGAAATTCACATTCCAGACCAATTTATAAACCAATCTAATCTGGAAAAAAACAGTAGGTGGAATCGACTTTCCCAGGATATCTCTGAGGGTTGCAGAATATGTTACATGACTGTGGATTTACTGCAGGACTCTAAAGAAGTGCTCATATGGTATAAAACAAAGAAAATCCAGGATCCCAGGAAATGTTTTGGTGTAAATCTAACTTTTAATTAAAATCTTTCTGAAAGCTCTGAATACAAATTAATTATCTTAGAAAGACAGCTTAACCAAAAAGAATAATGTTTCCTGCCAGAATGCATGCAAGTAAAGAAAAGGAATTTGGGAATGCTCAGCATTGTTGAGCTTTAGCTAGCACAAATTCTAAACAAACTATTTTAGGAATTACAATGTAAATTGGTCATCTACATGTTAAACTGACTGCATAGGAATTCATCTTCAGGGATATGAAAAAGTAGCAAAGGGAATAAAAAATGTTTGTGGTTAGCACTCTTGCAAAATTGATCTGTTATGCTGCAGTGGTAGGCGGGTAAAGAACGAGCTGGAATTCCTGGTGCATGTAGCTTGGTTTGGTCCATTCAGTATCTTTGAGAGAAAGCAGTAGAAAATGATAACTAAAGAATGAAAACATTCACCTTGTTAGACTCATAAACTCAATGAAAGTAGACATCTGCTTTCCTCTGAAAGTCATTAGTGCTTTCAGGCATTTACTAGGCAGTAAATGACTGAGAGTCATTTAGTCTTCAACATCTGTAGATGAGCCCAAAGTTGGTGGTTCTACAGTTCTAAAGCTTGTATACACTTAACATGCTCATCAGAGAGCTCATCTGTTCCTTCTGTAGAAGAACCTTTGTGGGAGCTGAAGGCAGTGATCACCAATGTGTCCCATGTAGAATGAAAACAACAGAAATTGCTTCTAAAGTTTTAGGAACTTTTTGCCAGTTCCTAAAGTCACTAACTCAGAGACCCTGCTCCTTAAAAAAGCAAGGCTTTTGCAACAGCAGTGGCAGACACATTTAAATTTTGACCAATTACAACCAAATTTAAAAATGAGTAAAAGTCCTTCACATTTCAATTCTGAGTTTTCATAAAATTCAACATATCCAAAGAGGAGAATATCTTTGCTTGGTGCCCTCACCATGCATAAACCAGGTAAAATTCTAGGTGGCACAATGTGACCTGCATGAGTCACCCAACCAGCTTGTGAGTCACTTCAGATTCCCCATGGCATTGTCTACCTAAGAGGGTTCCCATGAGAGGTCATTGCCAGGACAGGCAATTGCCAAACACAGCACACAGTGAAAATGGGATCCAATATCTACTTTGTCACCGAGGTGTAACTGACAGGTGAAGGGTACACTAACCTGAAATTAAATGTGCTGCAATCACAAATTAAAACAGACCAGAAAACTAAATGTCCTTAGCATTGATGTTTCTGATTAAGTAGGATACTGAAGAAGAAAGGTATCCGTGATCTTCAGCATTGCTCCAGATTACGAATCCTTGCTTCTAACAGAAAAGCAACAGATGAAGTTTCTTGGACCTCTGTTGTTACTTTTTTATTATTAACAGTCAGAGACAAGGCATTTCCATCTTTTTTTTTTGCTTGTAAATGAATTATAGAAGTACTGAGATAGAACCCACAGAATTTCACATACACATGAAAAAAAAAATGAACCAAAAGGTAAAACTACACTTTTGGCTGATATTCAACCAGTTCAAAGTGTGCCACCATCAACCTTTCAGCACATCAGCTGGCCAAGTAAAGAAGAGTCACTTCCTTCAAGTGACAAAGGCTGAAAACATTCCAAAGAATTTTACGTAAGAGGTACTAAGCAATCTTAATAACTTTATCCATGCATTATCTTGTAAAATTCAAAAACATTTTAAAAATGAGGAAATGGCCTCAGGACTGTATCTATAACTGATATTTTAATGACCCTAAGATGAAGACAAGTTCAATGCAATCCTGAGCCCTAGGTCTGCACCCAAACTCTCTCAAACTCTAAGCAGTTGCAGCTCTGAACCCTGACCAGCATTTTCAAGTTCTGGATGATCTCTATTGCACTTAACTACTGTTAGCAGAGATAAAAGGAATATTCATATTTGAAGTTAACAGAGCCTTTTAAAAAAACTATAAATGCTATCAATGTTCATACATACTAGCAGGTTTTGGTGCTGTAGGAGCAAGAGTTAACGATCACATAAAGTGATATGTCAAAATGGTAAAAACAAAAGGGAAAAATTCTACTATAAGGTTATATGCTCTTCTTTCCCTCCTCCCTTCCACCCCCAATTTCATCTTTGACTGCACCTGAAGAATTCCACATCAAGCACAGATGAAAAGAGTGAATGGAATCTCATCCAAATTTATTAATGAAGATAGTCCCCAGGTGAATAGTAATACTATCCATCTTTTACAGGCAGGCAGATACAACCATTTAAATTACTCAGAAAGAGTGGTTTAAAGACTCTGCTGGATTAAAGGTTTATTAGATTATGATATAGGCCTGGAAGCAAGTGCCTGCCATTTCACACACCTGAAAAAGCAAATGTAAAAGCACTTCCACTTGGTACGCAACTTCCTTTCTTCTGTGTCCAAACAAAACACAGCAAAACAAACAAGAAAAAAAAAAAGATTCACCACTGCACTCTGAGCACCTGAGACATTTACACCAATGCTCTCACATTTTAAAGAGCTCATAAATACACCCCCTATTACAGAGCCCCTAATTTGAAGATAAATATTACTTTGAGAGGAAGAAAGCAAACTGAAGCAGACAATTCCTGCCAAATATTCAGACCTTTATTTGCAACTTAAATCACCCCAAGACAACAGTGTTCCTAGCAGCAGCTGAAAGAGGATTGACAGACTTCCTGGACTACAGCACCCGTTCTCCTGCTGCAACATTCAAATCCTAAGCTCATTTAAACCCAGAGCCCTAAGGCATTTATACACTTCCAGGACTGGAACATAAATGAAAGGGAAAAGCCTTTTTTTGTGTTTTAAAACAAAGCCAGAAATTACTGCATGATCATTTCTGAAGATCCAATCTCTCAAAACATGTAATGTACAGAAAGTTCACACCTCCCATTGCCGCAGCAGCGTAAGGAGCATCTGTGCTCTCTTCTGTAAGCTCGAATCCAGTGACAACGTGCGATTAGATCCTTCCCTATCACAAACCGCCTAATTCCTTCACCCTGGGAAAACACACAACGAGTTATTTGACACTCACCACAACTGCACGTTGCAATACCTGTGGCAGCACAATATCATCTCTACTGACTGGATGTTGCTTTCTCCTGCTGGCTGCTCTGAGCTGCAAGGACAAGACAGCGGCAGCGTCCAGCCAGGCCGGTGGCAGAGCTCTGAAGGCTGGTGGCCATGCTGCAGCACGCGTAAAGAAAAGGGCTGCAAAAGCGGACGTGGAGTCATGGGGAAGCTGGCTCCTCAATACTCAAGATAATGACACAGCACAGGAATTCAAAGGCACTATTACAGAAGGAAAGAAAGCAGTAATACATTTGCTTTTTCCTTATTGCTTCATTGTAAACCAGAAAAGTGTGGAAAAGAAAAAACAAAAAGCCACACCACATTTTTTTCCATGTATGAGGAGCAGTGAAACAAATTCTGCCTTTTTTTTTTCCTCAATTTAGACACTTCAAGAAAATAAGTTATGACATTCCCATTACTCTTAAACCCAGTTTGTCTATGCATTTTGTTATGTCCTTTGAGGTCTTTGGCTCAAATTAAACCTTAAACAAGTCTGATATCAATACTTTGAAATCTCATGATCCATGCAGAGTCTTTTGGGAGAGCCATGTCAGTGGAACCAATGCTATTAATTTAAAACTGTAATGTCCAAAGGATGTACCAGATTAGAATCCACCACATCTAACTTTACTTGCTAAAATGCACTTTTGGCATTGACAGCCACAAAATTGTAGCTTCTTAGATTTTAGCTGTCATTACCTTTTCTGTTAAAAAAAAAAAAAAAAAAATGTTTTTACCTGCACTTTTGCAACTTTTTGTTTTCCTGGCAACAAGAAAAAAAATTTTTTCCTTAGACTGTTGATCCTTTCTACGATGTATATTTTTATTCCCTATAACATTTCACACAATTTAATGTTTATCAAAAATTCGTCATTAATTTTGGTCTGGAAACAAAATATCTAAAGACATACTTTTAAAATTAATTTCCAGAACATATAGTTCAGTCTAGGCCTGCTCAGGTTCCTAAAAATCCTTCATTGACTCCAAGCACGCTCAGTAGATCAGTGTAAGATTTAGGAAACGCACCAACATCTTATGATATTTGTATTCCTCAGTAACAGAGATGTACTCAAGTTTTTGGGATATAAAAATTTTTAATAAATACTAGTGGTTCAGGAATAATAATGGATAGCTTGCTAGCTCTGAGCAAGACAAAACAAACGGTATGCTATCATCTTGAAAGGCTTTTTGATTAGAGACCAACTTTTTTATAGACCTGTAAAGTAGATCAAAATAGGATTTTGTCCCAGTTTTCTGCAGCAAAACTATTCTGTACATGCATTAAATAGAATTAAGGTGTGGCAGCAGAGGTCGATATTGCTATATATTCCAATCCAGGCAAAATATGTTATCACTCACAAGTGGCAGGGCAAACAATAAATTTAGATGAAATACTTATCTAAACATGAATAGCTAGGCAAATTGGGGTATATTGCACCAGATATCTGATCAAGAAACAACATGTCTTTTGTGTGTATATTATGTAAAACATGCACACATTGTATAAAAGAATACAAATTGCTAAAGATAAAGGTCACTCCCATACCTTTAAACTAGAACATTTAAGCAGAGGTAAAAAAAAACACCAAACAGAAAAAGAGGGGAGGCCAATGTGAAAAAGAATAAATCACATTTTACCTTCCAATATAATTTTAACTTACATACAAAAGTCACACGGTACCCCTTGGCACTACCTATTGCCACAAGTGAAATGAGTGGAAATCAACATGCTTTTAATATGTGTAACATAACACCACAATCCTTTTGGCTGCAAAATTTGCAACAAAAATAATTTTAACAAGGCATCATCCATGTAATTCATTTAAAAGTGTCAACAAGGTATAGCATAATCTTAGATGTATTTCCAATCTCTGTTGTTAAATATGACCAGAAAATAACAGTAAAAATTAACCTAAAGCTTAACGGCTTATGTAAGAATGCTTTAATAAAAAAAAAAAAACGCCCCTGAGGTTATTGAACTGTACAATTAAACCCCTCCCACTAAATACTTTTCAGACTAATTTCCATCTAAAGCTTATTCAGCAAACCAAAATGCCAATGCGTTTCTTCAATTTCCACTTCTTTGAACCTGTTAATGTATGAATAAAAAAAGATTTATTTGTGTTATTAGCCACATATAACCCTCTTGTCTAAAAAGTAGCTTTAAGTACAGAATTTCTGGGATACACATGAACCTACAAATATCTAAAAGATCATTTTGATTTTCTTCTGCAAGCTATGTTTGATTTACATCAATTAGATCTTTCACATAAGGTATCATATAACAGGAAGGCTAATAACCCAGAAATAACCTCATTAAAAAAGACAGCATATCGGTCTAAGCAGAATGAACTCTAAGCAGAAAAATTAGTGACCTGGAAAGTAGCAGGAAGAGGTAATAGCAATACAGAGAAAAAATACATTCCCATTAGCTAGTCAAAAGTAGAAATCACCAGCAATAAAGTAAAAATACAATAGAAGCATAAGGAGAACATTTTAAAATATTTTTCTGTTTTGAAATTCTGTAACATAAAACAAATTTCCCCAAACTAA
Source organism: Alectura lathami (assembly GCA_013399715.1). Lineage (NCBI taxonomy): Eukaryota > Metazoa > Chordata > Aves > Galliformes > Megapodiidae > Alectura > Alectura lathami. Next base: position 74,080 of record VXAV01007767.1, on the reverse strand, counting down.
GAGACTGTCTTAAATTATGTTATTGCTATTAGTTCATATATGTTTGTTTTTTTTTTTTTTTCCAGACACTTAAAACAGTCTTTGGCAAAATATTCTTAGCAAGTCTAATACATTTATATTTAATTAGCAGTGTATGATTCCTGTGTCTATGGATTCATCTATTTTAAATTTAATGGTTAATAATGGCAACTCAAGTTGGATTTACTTTGTACCCCTAGCCTTAATGTTAGCTGCTTAGATTTAAATTCTAGTAAAATCTTTAAAAATAATTCTTATTAATATATTGACAATATCTCCAGAAAGCACTTTTTATTTTTTTTAGCTTTGGGAAATGTTTTAAAAATAAAGACACTTTCTCTTTTTTTTTTTTTTTTCTTTTTTGAATGCATTGTTAGATATGGAGCTAATTCAGACCAAATTTGTCAGTGTAAATGAGAAGATAAAGTATTTAAATCACTAACAGAGTACAAAGTTTATCTTGGTTTTATTTGGTAAACTCAAACTAACCTTTACATAGGGCAGATTTAAGTGATTTTCTCTGCTTTTCAATTTAACAGGTTTAAAATATGAGAAGAAAATATCAGTTCTATGCAGAAATCCTAATCATAGAGAAAACTACCTGATTATGAATTTACTTCATAATTTTTAATCCACATTATTGGAAAAACAGGTTTTCCACCAAATAAGCCCCTTTTTAGGCACCCATCTTTGAATCAGAGGTGCACCAGCACAACAGACTTACCTAAGACATGTTTGGAGTATTTTGTTCCGTATGTCTACAGATCCTCGCATACTACAATTGCTCATTTTTAATTCACTGCCTTCACCTCTAGGGCTATCTGTGGACTGTGTTTCCATTGAGCAAATACTGCAGCACTCACTAAAATAAATTCTAGCATATATGGCTTAAAATCCAAATGAAGAGGAGAGGGAAGACAGGCACTGAGAAGGGCGATAATCTGTCCAAAGGCACGATGTGCACAAATGGAGAAGCAGGGACACAAGTCGCACACCTCCACTCACATGGGCCACCTGCAGCAGCAACGTCTATTGCCATGGACGCTGCAGTCATTCTGTTGAACTGAGCCCATATTCATATCACTGAGGACTTCAGGCATATCAGAAGACATGTTTTAAAAATTCATATTTGAAAAGCTATAAAAGCTAGCACTGCTAGAGGTAAAGCACCCTCTGCCTTTGAATGTTGACATTTCTGGAAAAAAAAAAAAAAAAAAAAAGCAGCAAACATGGAGACATTGCCAAACAATGATCACCTCTGAGGCAAAAAAACAGAGTGTAAGATAGCAAATTTCTTGCTCCTAAAATCAATGTAAACTCCCAACCACTGTGTTTGGAGAGATCTGTGAGAAATCTGTTGGCAGATTTTCTCAGATATCATCAAAAGTTAATGGGAGATGGGCAATTAATTCCCCCTAATAACTTTCAAAAAAGATGCGGCCAGCTACTTTTAATTTATTAGAGAGCAGATTTGCAAAGACTCTTTTATTACAGAGGTAGTAAGGGGAGCTATTTTTCCATAAAATATATGTAAATATGATTTATGAAAGACACAAATATTGCTGAAGTGAGGGATAAATTGTTTCAAAACTTTGTGCTTATAAAAGCTAGGTAAAAGTACATATTGCTTCTATATTTTTTTCTTTCACAGGTTGGTATCTCTCTCAGGTAACTGGAAGGCATATTCTCTGTGTTCTGCTCACCTTATAAGTACAGTACCTTTACTGAAAGCAACTCTGAAATTGCTAAAGGAAACAAAGCTGAAGCACATACTATTGCACAGTTAGTGATTAGACTGATCCTTAAAGAAAAAAAAAAAAAAAGAAAGGAAGGAAGGAAGGAAGAAAAAGCACAATAAAGTAATGGCACTACCATTGGAATTAAAATTTGCAGATCTTAAATGAGGATTTACTTCAGAAACTACAGAGACAAGCATAGAAATCTCATATGTAACTTTTTTTCTAAATAATTTAATCTTTTGTTAGATAAAATGTTTCCTAAGGATAACATTGCAGAAATAAATATAATTTGGAATCTGTTAGGTGTGAAACAGAATTGGCTTGAAATAGTGCTTTTCCAGGCTTGTTTTTTTTTTTTTTTTTCCCCTAAAGACTGGCATGAAAATAACAGATGAAATTTTACTGTTACATCAAACCATCCAGGAGGAGTAACATGAAAAAGAGATGACACCTTTCTGCTGCTGCAAATTACAGTCGTGTGTCAAAACACCTATTCACTTGTTGAGAGCTGTTGGTGTCAGCTGTGCTCAAAATTCCAGCAAGGGACAAGACGTACAATCTGGGTTCAGATATTCCAAGGGATTTCAGCACATAGTACCTTTGGGGAGTTTCGTCAACGCTCGTCATAAAAAACACTTGATCTCATCACAACTCCCCTCAATTGAATCAAATATTTATACTTTTAATAGTGATTTGAAGGAAAGCAGATACAAAACTCCTTCATGGCCTTGTTTCTACTGAGCTGCATTCTGTCATGCCTATAGCAGAAGGCTCAGACAGGGCTGTTGACATGAATAACAACTCAACATATAAATACTAATGGATAACACATACTCAAAAAGGAGCTGTTTAAATAATACAGTACTGGTCTCGTGAAGTGCTGGATGCCACTTGATAGGTTTTGCACTGTAAATTAGTAACTTGCACTATCATAGCTTGAGTCATACTAACAAAAGTGCACAACTGTATCTCAAACCTGAGTCATTCAATATATAAACAAAAACTGGGAAGTATTGAAACAAGGAAAGAACACAGAGCAACACATGGCAGGTGGCTCCTGCCCAGAGACGATCAGGGGCTCGTGACTGCTGCCTGCAGCTTCTGCAAAACGCAGAGCAGAGGTCTCAGCGCAGGTAAGATGATCAGTACAGAAGGAGTATTCCAGGCCTAAAAATTTACATCCAAAAAGAGACACGGACTAGATCCGTTTTCTGGATAAGCAGAAGACTCCACTATGGTTAGCTGAAGACAAACAAACTTCTGCAAAGGCAGATCTTCACCTGAGAACTTAACCTGTGCTGGCCGCCTGCAGGCCCTTAAATTCAAACCATATGAGCCCTGAAATACTAAATGCTGATGAACACTTCTGAAAAGCCAGTTAAAAATGCACATTTGCAGAAGAAATTTTAAATTGACCAGTAAAATAAACTCAGAATATGGCCATTACTTTTCCAGCCAGCATTATGCCTTCACAGGAATTTATTTTGCATTAAGACTATATGAGACTGTTCTCTGTATTTTCCATATAGAGTAACTGCTATGTGTTTACATGAGAAAGAATGCGGTATCTCTCTAATAAAAAGCACTACGTGCTGCAGCATCTCCACTAATCTCCAGTCGCAGTCTTACATAAAACTGTGACACCCAGAGCCCTAGCACGAGGCACAGTGGAATCAGGCAGAGTCCTCCCTTCCTTCTGATTTCCATCGGCACTGCTGAGCTCAGATCCACGTGGACGAGGAGCTGGCCTTTGGCTGCAGTGTCTGGGGCTGAGGGTGTAGGGAGGGCAGTGGTGAATGCTTGTGTAAAATAAAACTTGATCACCAACCTGAGGTGGTCACCTGCCTGCTACGTGTATAACAAAATAGTTCCCTTAAACACTTAGGGCAAGTGTTGCATTACCAAAAAAAAAAAAAAAAAAAAAAATGCTTTGCTGACTGCTGACAGTAAGTGATGACAGAAAATGATGGAACACTTTCTAACTATGACCTGTTACGTCTAAAGAAGATTTAGGAATATTTTTCTCACAATTGGTCAATGAGATGTTTGGAATACAGAGCAGGAGAAGCAGAAGGGGTGAAATGGCAACTGGCTAGTATGTCAGACATGACAGTCAAATGTTACCAGAACTCAATCCTGGAGAAATATGGACTTCCCAGTAAAGGTTGCTTAAAACAAAAGCCCATTTATCTGAATACTGAAGACATTTAATCAATTTACATGAAGGATTTCAAAATTAGTCAGACTGTAATGAACTATGAAATACTGATTAATGAATTTTAGCAATGTTTGATTAGAAACTTAACATGTATGCTAGCACATTTTGCCACCACAGCCTTTATAAGCTAATATTTGTTTCTTGAAATTACCAGAGTGTAAATAGCCTCTGGATTCTAGGACTGAGCATGCTTACTGTTAATCAGGCGTTTTATTTCAAAAGTTGGTTGCGAAAAATTTTAACACATTAAAAACTCCTGTAAAAATAAATAAATACCAAAATGCTACTTTCACATTTGCCTAACCTACTTCATTTCCTTTACTCTCCTTTCTACTAAAACCTCCAAGACCCTTCCAGCAGTGCATTAAGCAGACTGAGTAGCATCTCTACATCATGCATCACTAAAACACCCAGCTTACATGTCTGTAGTGCCAGGCATACCTGTGCAGTTATGAAACACACACATTTAGATTCTTGTAAGTGCACACATGAAGAAATCAGTTGTATGTAAAATAGGCCCTTATATGAAAATGAACAGATTCCTTCCCCATAATTTTCCTTACTATTGTTATCATCCTTCCTCTGATACCAATTAATGAGCTATTCTGATATCACTTTTTACCTTTACACTGTAAGTTATCATTAAGGAGGAGACCCAGATACTCCTCATCTCGTGTTAAACACTGCCATTTTTTGGCTAATTGGCTGATGGTCAGTTGTGGGCCTCCTAAATGCTAAAAATGGAGACTTTGAGAAAGTTCTAGATACTGACTGAGTACCTATTTCTGAAATAATAGATACTTCTAAAGAGGCATCAAGCATTCATTCAACAGTTGTTATTTTTCAAATGACATCATTACATTGCCTTAAAGTTTACTCTTAGAATACATGCACATTTCTTCTGCTCAAATCACAGTTTCTAAGCTTTCCTTAATTTAATTTTTTAATATAGTTTCTTCAAATAGTCATAATTTTGTTAATTAAGGTCTCATACTCTAAGCAAGTATAAAAAAAAAAAAAGCCTTTCTTTCATGACAATAATATTCTACCCAAAAATTACAATTGGTAACAAAGTTAGCAAACCTAGAAATAGATTATATATTTTATGAGGTCCTCAACATGTGTAAAACTGTCAGCGTATGGTTTTTGTAAAGTAATAGTATAACAAGCTTGTTTTTGAAGTGGTTAGCTCTAGTTTCTTTTATTGCATGTAAAATGAAGAGATTCCTTTATCCACAGTGAAAAATGGAAAATCACTCAGTTTGGGGTTTGTGGTTGCTAGTAGCAACAAATACTGGAATATTGCCATCTGGCCTCTTGTTTTAAATGAGATTTGAATAATCAATTTAATAATGGACAGAGTACGTACTTAAAGAAATAATCACTTGTCACATCTTAAGAAAACTTTAGTATAAGAAAATCCATTGTACGAATTAATGCAGAGCACATAGGCATCTAAAGAGATGCAGCAATTTTTATTTTCCTAACTATCGCATCAAAAACTTAAGCATATATGTTTTTAGGTGATCACACCAAGCATTTAATAATCAGGAAGAGATAGTGTGACTGGTTTGTTACAAGCATTCAAAACTAGTAGCCATCTAGTAAGATTAAACCGTATAGAAACATGGCATTTTGAACACATCTGTAAGTCTTACGGTATAGACAGTAACAATAATAAAAATCAGCAGAGAAAACATAAAATAAAATAGGTAAAACATTCATGCTACAACTGCTACTTTGCACCAGAGGAAATATAAGTTTAGAACATGGGAACTCAAAAGTTACAAATGTTTCCTCCAGACACCGGGGTGATTCCCAGACAGAAAATTGGTGTTATACAAGGACATCTAAACCTGTGAATTTACATTTAAAGTTTAAATTACAGGAGGAATATACAGTAATTAGATGCTCAATCATGGCAAACTAGGAAACCACACCAACTGCAGAATAAACTAGATAAGAGACAGACCAGAATCAAATAGTCTCAGCTCCACAGTCTTTGTCCATGCTGATTCTGACTCAAACTCAAAGTAGCTGTTTTCAACCAACATGGAATGAATGAAGCTCATCTCTGAAATCAGAGATGATACACCTGAAAGGCTTTACTCTCACATTGTGCATTTGATGTGATTAACGAGATTTTGTAAAATGCAAGAGTAGCTCCTAGACACTTTCCCACAGCTGCACAGAATTCCAGGTACAAACTTAAAAATGCCCAGATATGCATGGAGTACACATGTATGTAAGCGGCATGCTGTCTGGTCAGTTTTCTCTAGTCTATGGCTTATAAGCAAAACTGACTTTACCTCACTTGACAGGAACCTACAAAAAACTTTACAACATCCCAACTTTAAATGACAGATTCTTACTGGAGCCACACACACTGCCAAGTGACTTGAGACAGGCTCTAGCTCCCATGCAGGCAGGGCTCCAGTGACCCCAAGGCATCAGTCACAGCTTCCATTACTTGGGTACTTACTGTGACTTTTCCCCACAAATCGTGAGTACATTTTGATAGCGCCATCATCATAACAAAAATAGTGATATAATGTTGATATAACAGCAATAATGAAAATATGGAAGTGCCAGGTGGATGGAAGATGAAATAAGCTGTATACAAGAGCTCAGTCAGGTAGGCCTGCACGTTGCAGTTCAAAAGGAAATGAATCACAAGGGGAAGCTGGTAGAAGAGGATTGTTTGAGCGCTTTTCCTTCAATACTTCTTGCTGTTTGCAGCAGTTTCTTCTGATCATTTATCTCCGGCATTTATATAACACTAATTACCATGGAGATGCCTGGTATATGTCCCAAGCAAAAAGGTAGAAAGCCACTGGCTCCTTTACTGGGTGTTTTATCTCAGAAGCAATATCTGTAGGTGGCTTTTCCATGGAATGTTCTATTTCAATATATGGTTTCCCAAGAACTAAACAGATTTACAAACTTCTGAAAATGCAAAAGGACAGACTGTTAATTAACTTCTCTGTTTTTTTTTTTTATTATTTTTCTTCTTTTTCGTATATTGAGAGTGGAAGAAATAATCGTGGTCTTTCAGTGATCAAATGGAGAAGGAATTTTCAACCAGGAAACATATAGGAGAAATCTCTATGCCAAGGAACTTTAGAAAAATGTACTCTGCTCATCTAAACAAGTTTGCAACATGCAAATTAAACTCTGAGGAAAAACAGCCACTAACAATTAAACTTTATGCATCTGACATGCAACATGAATACTGCAAGTGTCCAGTACTAGTCATATGTTAGACATTAAGCCTAGAAGGGCTTATTAGGAAGTTTCCTTGCACCACTTAAGTAAGAGGGAATATTGTTAAGCCTTCGCTTTAAGAATACTACTATTAACCTTCCATTTAGCAAAAGTATTGAAGCAGCATGAATAAACATTTTAACAAATGAATTGTTTCTTTTTTTCATTCCTATTATTAAAATTCATGTCTTTTGGTCATTAACATTTAAGAAAGTACTCAAAAAAAATTTCTATAAGGATTTATGCTCATAAAGCCCTTTTCTAGACAAACCACTCTGAAGAAAATCCTNTTTAATTTTAGGAACACAAGAGGCATTATACTACATAGAATCACAGAATAATAGAATGGCTTGGGTTGGAAGGGACTTTTAAGACCATTTAGGTCCAACCTGCCTGCCATGTTCACTTAGGCATGTTCTGAAACTGTCCAGTAGCTCCATTTTATCACACTATCAAACAAATAAGTTTATGAAAACTTCAAATTATCGGAGCTTGTCTGCATGACACCATCATACAGGTGATGACTGTGCATATGCCACAAAGCAAAAATATAAGATTTTTCAAAACCAGGTGCAAATTTAAACTGAATTTTTTGAATCCATGATTTTTATTTTTGACATCCATGTCACTGTTAATTTGAATGATGAACTTTACTGAAAAATTGCTATTCGATCTACTAATTTGCTCAACATGTTTCCTGGTGCTTATTCAAATGGTCTTAGGGACATTGTTACAGAGTAAAGGATTTCAGATGACAAACACTGAGTGACTCAGATTTTTAAAAAGAAATCTGGAAAACATCCCATGTAATGCATCTGCTCATCTAACATAAAACTCAGAGGCTAAGATTTCCTAAGTAGGAGGGAAATATGATTTTGTGCTTGGCATCAATTTGAACTATACCACATTCATTCTGTTCCAGAGGGAGATGTGAACCTTCTGATTCTCCCACATAATTTCACTAAGCTAGAAAACACAGGGCTGTTCCAAAAGGACCAGATATGTAAATCTCTGTGTGAACTGCTGATGATCCAGAGAATATGCTGCTTTTGTCTGAACAGTGGGATATAAGTACACAGAATAAAGATTTATGGGAAACATGCCTGGATAAAGAGTGTTTGAATGGGAATGCAGCTAGGTTGAGTATGATTAGGGAGTGGAGACTGCTGGCCATAAAGAAGGTGAGGATCTTCAAAAAACAGAAGAGGAAGGTTCACAAAGTTTCATATTTGGACTTACCACTGACAAGCCTGTGAAAGCCTGAGATGTTCCCGGAGGTTTTCATTATGGCGTTCTGCAACAGTTCTGTAGGCTTCTTATCTTGACACACCTTGATAGCATGTTTCAACTCTTCAGAAGAATGGTGATGGATTTACACAGATTTCTCCTGGCAAGTGCACTCAACAACACCTTTCTAGATAGAAGGAAAGTTGCAAGGGGACCCAGCACTCAGTCCAAACATTTCTCAAATAAGAATACAAGTAGCTAGAAGGAAAATGGGAACCAAGATCTCAACAAGCATTTTTACTCCCTCTAGTGTAGATGGAAATTATTTGAGGGTATGAAGGCTTTTGCTCAGGTTCTCCATTGTTAGTCACAACATTCTGCATTACATTCTGTACCTAGAAAGCACAGAATCACGATTATTAACATATCATGTCCTCTTTATCAGACACAAAGTGGACCAAGATGCTCTACAAATCTTGCAGCGTGACAGCTTGTGACAAAGAGAACAATCTGATGGATTTCTTCACAGGTTACTATTTAGAGGACTGAAAATGGTATGTTTATTGTCCTTTGTGGATGGGCAGCAAAGTGGATTGCTATGTGATTACGTTGTTTTGTCAACTGCACTGTGATCAGATCAAGCCTTGTGCAGAGGCAAGTGAGGAAGCTGGTGCCTGCTCTTGATGTAACTGAGCATTCATTCTGCAGGACCCTGGGCTGGGGGACAGCAGGGCAGGGGGACAGCAGGCACAGCCTGCTGCAGGAGCCAGGCTGGAAGGTTCCAGAGAAGAGATGTGTCTGTCAGCACCATGGAGCAGATCCAAGCCTTAGAGTTGAGACAGAAAGAAGTTTTCCAGGAGTCAGAGAGGACTGTGTGAAGTTTGGTTTATTCCAGAAGCCAATGGATTGATAACAAAATCAGTGAATAGGACCATCTCTTTCCCAGTCTCTCGGGCAAGAGTAATTTATTTTAATCCTATTTTGTGGTTGTTTGTTTTTTCTTCATTTTGATTAATATGGCTTTAAAATTGGGAAGTCTTCTGTATCTTCTGGCTAGCTGATTTTAAAGAAAAAGGGGGGAACAGACCCACCTCTAATAGTCTTGTATTCCAGCTCATAGTGTTTCTCCTCATAGAAGTAGGTAATAAAATATTGGACGTGGATCCATGTTTCAGCTTTACCAGTATATGGTATACTAGTAATGCAACGAAGGAGAGGACTGGAACAGACGTGTTGGAATATGTAGCTTCAGATTTCCACTGCACATCTCCAGAATAATGGGTCCCACATCTGCCATAAAGCAGTGGAGGTTTACATCTGTCATGAACTGAAATCCACATGACAGGTTTTGAAATTTCCGTAACCAAAAATATTGCTTCAGGGGTGACTCAGCTACATTTGGCACCTCAGAACAGCAGCTTATTTTCAGAAGCACAGAGCCAGGACAAGGCACACCCAGACAACATCCTGTCCTGACAATATTACTGATCTGGCAATCTTCTGTTTAGGCAGATTCCATAGAAATAGCAACATATACTTGGGAACAAATAAGGAAGTGCTAACAACACAGACACCTTTACTTAAATTTCTTTACTTGTTAAATGAGTATGTAAATGTGATGCAGGATGATGAAAGAAAATCTACTGCAATTCAAGCATACATTTTTAGGGTATTAGAATAGCCATGTCTCTGACATGAATATTTTCTTTCTACAGTCCAAAATGATGGATGATGATTTCCAAGAAACTGTAAATATTGGGGCTTAATTTTTAGAAGTAAGCACATGAGAAATGGCTGAATTTGAGTATCAAGAGTCAGTTATTCTCTTGCTAAGCAGCAGAATTAGGAGAAGCTTTACTGTATCATGTGTGCATCCAGTTATACTTTTAGAGACAGTACAACAAAAATCGCTGATCGACACAATAACACAAGCCACAATGGAGAAATGAGAAATATACTGCAGATAGAATTACTACCTATTTGTATCCTAAATGCAATATGCAGGATACTTTTAAAAGAAAAGTATTATGACACAGTAATTTGGCCATGAGAGGGTAATTGACTTAAGATATGCTGATAAAGATCGATTGCTAAGGTTTGGAGTTATGACACCAACAAAGTTACAATGACATTAGCACAAAGAGAGAGACACAAATCCATTATAAAGATACAATCAAATATTCAAAAAAGACTGGCATGCTCATTACTTATTCATGCTAATACAAGTATATTAAGAAATCTAAACAGTGTTAGCGTTCAATCACTCACAAACCAAATGAGGTTTTGCATTTATCAGCCACCAGTCATCAAGACGTAACATTAGCTGTACAAAGGTGGTAATATGACATAACTGGAGATATTTATATCAGCCTCCACAGACCGAGAGATACAGTAGGATTTATTAAACTGAGTAATGCCTTCACATTCAGCACTGCAATAAAAGAAATAGCTGTGCAGAAGTCATTTTCCCGGACAATCAGATTTACCTTCATAACCACTTAAAGAAGTTGTATGCTTTCAAAGGGTCTAAAACAATCTTCTTGCCCTTAACAAACAATATGCTGTTTGAGTTTGCAAATAGAATTTGGTGCTAACATTTTTAAAACTCCGAAACCCAAGTGAGATGGCAAGGTGTCTTTCTTACTGGGGTTTTAACACTTTTAGGCTGGGTGAAGAACCACCAAGGTTAATTTAGATTCAAATGGATTTTTATAAGTTTAATAAAACTCTCTCCACATTGCACTTGAATCTCAAATGGTTTCATAGTCCAAACAGTCAAATCCCATACTCTTAGCCAGGCTGGGACACACAGTGGGTTTATTTAATCAAATTTCAATCATCAAAACAAACAAAAAATCTAGAACCCAACCAAAATACTACAGGTATTTACAATTATATGTTGTCTGCCATACCTCCTGGTGCAAGGACACAGCACATCTGCAGAAGATGTTTACACTTCCTTCACAGCAGCACTTGAGCAAGGTATTGCTTCGATTTGATCCTGATGACATGCCATTTATAAACTGACTGATAAATCTAATGCCTCTGAAATCAGATAAAACTTTGATAAATGACTTCTTAGCGAGCAGGCTGCAATAGCTACCTCAGCCCACATTCAGCCACCCTGCCGCAATCAGCACCATTTTGTTTAATCAACAGTTCAGACAACAATACATTTGAAAGCTATCACACTCTTAAGAGATGGGAAGATATTCTTTTACTAAAGGATACACTAAGACAGAAAACTACAAAAACTAAACTCTTCTTGTAACAGTTTTTATAGCAGGAGTAAATGCTAGGAGAACTCACACAGATTTAAGACTTTCATTGTAAGGTCTTTTCCCATATTTTGTGATGACAAGACTTGAGAAGCACCCTGTAGCAGGATCAGACACATCTGGTAACACAATCATTTTCTGCTCCACAGATAAGCTAAAGGATTGCTGATGCTTTAACAAAAACAAAAGATGATGCAAGGGTGGCTTAAACACCGAAGTGGTTAAAGGAACCACAGCAGTGTGGGAAAGATGGAATTTTACAGTTAAAGCAAAAGAAAATTTTCCAGTCCCAAGGCTGCTAATGCCAGACCACTTTTTTTCCACATTGAGGGAATTTCTCTATCAAAATAGAAGCTGAATTTACAGTGATGTCAAAGAGCATGAGGTGCAAGACTCATTTGCTTATATCCACAGCATATCAGCCTGCTGGTCAGAATAAGCTAACAAATTATAGATGTTAAAGATTTCTTATTTACACCTTCCTTCTGGATTTTGTGAACAGGTCATGTGTGGCTGAGTGCAGAAGTAACATATTGTTCATTTGATCTTTGCCCAGAGGGACCACTTTTCTGGATTAGCAAGTGATGTTTGAGACAAAATGACCGCCCTGTGCTCTTCTTTACTTTCTTAAACCAGTTAGCAGCCACATGACGTAAATTACTTCACTCTAAGAGGAAACACTATTCACATGATTAGTTTCTAAATTTAACGCTGATCCAGAACAGGGGAGCAGAACAGGGGAGCAGAGTTACAAGGCTTCCAGAGTTGACAAAGCCAGAAGAACAACCATTAATTAGGAATGGAGCAGATCAGTTTTTACCTACCGAAAATATTGTTCTAAATTATTCCAGGAGAACAGTCTGTTTCTCTTAAACTAGGAAATAGATATATATTGAAGCAGTTGTTGAAAGAGAACAGCTAGCCACTACCCAGAGAAGGAGGAGGCCACTAATCCAAGGGATAGTACCCGATAGTAAGTGATGAAGTAGTCTAGCGCCAGCACTGCTTTTGCAGTGGTTTTCTTATAACCAGAAGGCAACATAAGGGAAACCATTCAGGATCAGGGATTTTAATGAACAGTGACAAAATCCATTTTCTCAGCCCTTACCAATTCTAGGAGAAGAGGCAGTGGGGCCAAACTGAGGGTAAGCCCTGAAGTGACTGGGTGCTAAGTCAAATAGTCGCTATTGAAAACCAACCCATGTGCTAATCAGAGTTCCCAGGTAATCTGAGTCAGTGAATTTAAGGTTTACACCTCCCTGCACCTTGCCTTTCTTTTCACCTATGGTAGACAATAGCCAAGTACAGAATAATTCAAAACCACTGTGTACAACTAATTTCATTCTCAAACACAATCTCTTCTTTGTCTTTAGAAGTAGAATTAACCAGATAAAGAAGATTTGGGTTGATATAAATGAGCAACTTTCACCTAGTCACAAGGAATGAAAAATTGAAAAGTTCTTCAAAATGCAGGTATACAATTACATTCTGCTATAGAATGAAATAATTGGGACCAANTGATGACTATTAATCTTCCTCTGCCCAGTTTCCACTTCATCTTGGAATGAGATCAAAATAATAAAGGGATAAAGCCAGCTAGTACAGTACACAACATACTACAGATTTTTCTAATTTAACTCTCCACTGATCATTCTATATTTTTCAGTATTTCCAGAGTACAGCAAATATAAGTGTTTAAGATGCTGTTTGTTTAAGATGCTCGTTAGTTGAGTGCGGTAACTTTAAGCAGCTGTTTCACCTTTCTGTCAACATTAACTTTCAGAGCACCATTAAGCCTCCATGCTGAAAACACAGGGATGACCTCCACTGATCTCCACAGATCCAACAGACAATGATTTGACTCTGGAACTCCACTAGTTTTTGACAGAAGATTTTGGACAACTGCATATCAACTGAACTAACATTTGGTTAACCAGCAGCTACGTAATTACGAGCAGCTACAGAATTACGCTTGCGCCTGCCTCATTCCTCGAGTCAGAAGGAAGAAAAATCATTCCCATTGAGTATGTTGGTTTGTACCACTAACCCACGCTTTTCATGTACGTCAAAAGTAAAAAGGACAGGGAAAATATAAGAGAAAGCAAAGATCCTGAAGGAAGAGAATATATAGAAAAATAAGACAGACAATTTGAGAGTCTTACATTCTCACTTGCATTAGGTCTCTAACTTACCTAACCAGACCTCAGTACCACATGAGATTAAAAAAACCCACAGCATCAAAGTGTGCATTCAAGACCATTTTTCTTTCGCTAGCGCTGCTAGAGCAGAATGAGAAGTGGCATAGATCTATGCAGACTTAGCCATATGTAAAATTATTTTCATGATATCTCATGACCATACAGCAAACAATTTTATTTACACCTCAACAGTTGAAATTTGTTAGATAGTGGAACACATGATTGAAAGCCTAGAATATTTAACCAATAACAAGTTCCTTTAAGATAGTTACAGCTAACGTGGAATGAGTAATTACATTAATAACTGACTTTTTCCAAAATACCTTGTCAGAAGAGCATGAAATCACAGTGTATGATTATAAGAGTTGTTCCATAAAAAAGTGGCTTTTCCTGGAGAGAAAAGACAAAGAGCCAAGAGAAAACTGGCATAAATTTAACAGGACATATTCTATCAAGTGTTAATTTGCTTTCATATTAAAAAGAGGAAAGGATGGTTAAGCCCTGACTAGAAGAAATAAGACACCTTCGTAGGTGAACATCAGACGTGGTCCATCAAGAGTCATTAAAAACATGCTCAACATGGTGCTAGAGATACACAAGGTACTTCCAAGAAAATCCAAATACCAGAGAGATTTTACTGTTCTCACAAAATAAGCACTTATTTCTGTACATGGAAACACACTAGGAAAATAATTAGTCAGCAGCAACTGGTAACTGCAGCAGGATGAAGAGATCTGATCAAAGAAAGCTTTCCTCCAGCTCTTCAAGATGCATCTTGACCATTGCAGATAAGTACACTGGGAGCAATACAATATCACATTAATAGGAGTGGCAGAGAATAGCACACAAGTCTAGAAATGTTTTAATATTTCTAATGAAATCCTGTGACTGACTAGTGAGGCTTAAGATGTAGAACATACGTTAACCAAGTTCAAAAGGATAAACACTAAAAAATCTGGAATTTAGGGAAGAATATTTTCTGCCTAAAGGAATCAGCTTTTGGTTAAGCAATTGGCATTTGTAGTAAATAACATTAAAATAAAGAACTTTAATTTCATCAATATTATAACATTAAAATACAAAAACCACTAACTGCCATGGACAAATGTTTCCCATTAAATTTAAAGAGAATAAGGGATGGGTTCTGTGGGAACTTGACATTTATCATTCAAGTGAGAAGAGATCTTGTGACTCTCAAATAACACAGCTAAGAGCAAGTTAAATGGTCTTTTTTCTCTCACAGATGCAATAATGCCACATCTTCCTACAGCCCATCATGTATTCTGTTTCAGCTGTGTAATGACATGCAGAGGTTTCAGGATAAATGCAGAAAGTGGAAAACCTGCTGTCCTTTTGAAATCTTCATAGCAGACACACAGTAAACCTACGTAGCAAAGCATCACCAACTCCCAGATGATTCATATATCTTACAGAAAAAAAAAAAAAATAGAAGGTATTTCCATCTTCCAAACACTGACACACAAACATAGACACGCGCACACGCATTCCCAGTCTCCTATCATGCAGCACTGTCTCAAGTTACTTATACTTCAATACTTTCATAAAACACGCTTTAAGTGCACTCATATTTCACAAGTGATTTCTGATTCAAACTTACCTACAGTTGTCAAAATAAGAGAGTAAAGTATCTTTGCTTATTAATGTGATAAAGTTGAATACTTTCCTAGAGGTCTGCTAATTCTTAATGTACAGAGTTCTTCTGTAGTCTCCAGATCATCCACCTAACAGATTTCTCTGCACTCTTTAATACCATTTAATGTAAAGCTTAACCCAAAATCCATAGCACATCTATGATTTCAATCTCTGAGAGCATTGTTACGCTAAATTACCAATAAGTACTGTGACTGAGCTACTGTTGTTTGCAACAGGAGATTGCAAACGAAATATGTCACTCCTTTGGCTACTAGAAATAAGTCAGGTATCATTTAAATTTTGCTTCACACCTCTTTACTGTCAAGGCACTTGGTTAACCTAGACGGTCTGAACCATGTTACAATAAGGTTTCCATTACAATAGATATTTTCTCCTTCACATTTTCATACATCCTACTACCAAAACACAAATCACACACTCTGATCATACAACCTTGTATGAAAATGCATACAGAGGATATCAGGGATTCTTTAATTAAAAAATTGCCCAGATTATCTTCTTTCAGTTTAACAATTTTTTTTCCTCCTTAATTTCTGAAGACATATAAGAACATTTCAGCACACCAAATGTATGAAAAAATGATTAACTAAAAACTAGTAAACAGAAAATAGGATGGTTGCTTAATGATTACTGGGTATTTGCTCAAAGATTTACTGGGTTCTCCTTTGGCTTATTTGCTTTCTCAGGCCCGAACACACCCAGTAGTGTCACAGTGAAGAAGCAGCCTTGTGAAAATTGAAAATCATGGTACAGAACAGGCAGAAAATTCAAGTGCTGGAGTCAATAGAGTTATTTAAGCAAAGGTCACTTTCAGAAGATCTCTGTATCATGATAGACTAGAAGAAAATGTATTATTATTATACATTTGTGTTAGATCTATTATTGGAAAAGAAAGAAAAGAAACTAAGAGCAAAGGTAACTGAAAGAAAAGTCATGTTATTTACTAGCCTAAGGAAAATAATCTTTTTTCACTTTGCTCTGAGAATTATTACTTAATGTTAAAGTTAACTTTCAGAAATTTATGAATAAACAATATTGTCAAAATGGAAATGAACGTCAACCAAGAGCTTTTAAAAGGATTAGGACAGGATGACTGAAAGGAAGACGTCATGAGATGACAATATAAAAAGCCCTCAGAAATGTTCTGCTCATGTCAAAAAAAAAATCACAAAATGCATTCAATGTCCAACATGGCTACTTTGTTGGTCAGCTGAATATGTCCAAAATATTTGCATGCTGTAACATAGGGGGTTGCTTCCAATTTTTCAACCTATATGAGATTTTTAAAGCTGATTGGAGAATCTGCCTAACTTTGCAGAAATACAAGCAATTAGGAAGGATTTCCAAGATAAAAAAATAAAAAATAAAAAAATATGAAATTAGTATGTGCCAAGAAATTAAAGTAGCAAATACATATGGAACACTGGAAAACTCAATAATGTATCACATACCATGGATTTCTGCAACTCACTAATCAACCAAGTTGGCACAATTAGGTGGTATGTTATTTAAACCAATCTGTAAAAAACCTTCTTTAATAGTGAAATCAGATTAGAAAAAATAAAATGTATAAAGTTTTAATAGTTTTTTTTAAAGAACAGTTGAATAGCTAAGTCATCTATGATTTACCTGAACATGCATTCTCATTAAAAGAAAGGTAAATATCTCTGAATGCAGACATATTCCATGCCATTCTCTTTATTACTTAATTTCCCAGGTATCTCAGCATGATCTGAATAAATTATGCTGACAATACAACAATATAAATGATAAATCAACAGCACAATTTTAGTGATATATAGCATGAAATGTAAATAATAACCAGCACTGCTAATTGGCTCACTACCTGGCAACAGATCAGTAAGTAAGCGATTTCACTGGTAATGCTTCAGCTGTGCACCACCCTAATCATTAAGCACTTCTAGCTATTCTAAGCTTTTTCTACTATTTTGTATAAGAAACTGTACTGTACCATAAAAAAAAAAAAAAATTATACCTGAAAAAAAAAACTCTTGTAAAAAAAAATTTTAATTGCTCATGGACAGCATCTGTATATTATGAACCATCCCCTACTAGATCGTGTGGCAGAAATATTAGTCATTGCATTGCTTCAAACACCAAATAAGAACATGTTTTACTTGGAAAGCTAAAATAGAACATTGAGAAACTGAAGCTATTTCCCTGCCTGGGGAATTATCAATGTCTAGGAGAGTCCATGGTCTTTGCTTCAGGGCTTTATCTACTGTCCAAACACCAAAGATGAAAATAAAAGCTTGAACCCTGCTTTCCATAAGAGGCTGAAAATTTTCTGATGTCTGATTTGGGAATAAGAACACTCCTTCAGCCCAGAGACTTCCTTGTCCCAGAGCTCCTTGTCCCAGGAGGGCCTCCCTGTTACAGAGCAGAGGCTTTCTTCCAGCAGGAGATTCTAAGACCCAGCCACTGGCACTGCTCTGTGAGGTCACTTGAAGCCTCTCCCATTCTTTCCTAATCTGTACTAAATTACAGCCCTCTGGTGACAGATGTTGTTGAAGGTAGGAAGGAGAAGTCATCCAAATCACAACAGTATATCGTCTAGTTCAGCATCCCTTTGCCCATAACAAACAGGCTCCAAAGCTTTTTTAAAGAGGAAGCCAAAACAACAAAAATCCCAAAGGGAGACTCATTGAAAAATTTGTCATAGGACAAACATAAGGTTGTGTTTTGCTACTTTCCTTCATTGTATCTGTGAGAACTGCCTTACCAACATGGATGTTTAGTTTAGTTATGTTTTAGTTCGTTTTTTGGTTTGATTTAATCCTGGCACATTTTTCACTCCAAAGACTTCAGAAATCAGTTAGTTCCATTCTGCAAAACATCAAAAACACCTCCTTTCAATTTGTTGGCATACCTCATTTTTCGTGGACATAGACAAGACAGAAATCAGATTAACCCTGAGTAAATCACTCATTTCATCTAAAACCTTACTCAAATTCTCATCCACTTATTTGAGTTCACTCTTTCTATGTGTGGGAACTTCTCTATGCATCTGAATACTTTTTCTGACTATTCCCGTATCTTTTCTGCTCATACTACACATATTTTTAAGGAGGAAGGAAAGAACTCAACAATGTATTGAATACGAGAGGATATCACTGATAGGTACCATAATATTTGCAGTATTATTTTCCAACCCATTCTTTATTCATCCAACCATTGTTTGCTGCTGGGACCATCGCTGTGAACTGAACAGCCTTTTTTATTGAGCTGTCCACTGCAATGATGATCGTGGGGGAACCCTATCACCAATGAAAGAGGTGGCAGAACTCCCAGAGACTTCAGGAGGATCTGAATTTCACTGAAGTTCTTTCTATCAAGTAGTTATAGTTAATTTACAATTCAATCAATGGCTATGAATTGTGCATGTAATTCTATGCAATTTACATTGCAGGAAATTTGCCAAAATTGAGTACATTTGCCTTTCTGCTCCATAATTGCCTAGATCAGTTAAGTCTCCAGAAACGCTCAAAGACTTCTACAGACTTCACAAAGCAAAAAATATGTCATCTCTGTTTTTGTTTCTTATTCTCTTTATGCTTTTTTACTTTTTTTTTTTTTTTTTTTTTTTTTTTTTTTTACCCTTTACATTACAAGTAAATCCAACAAATATATTGAGCAAACTATTGTTAATCTTGTGTCTCTGGGAGCACCCTGTTAACCTTTGCCTGTGCCCAATACTGGCCAGTTCTTCTTCTAACATCTAATAACTACAAGTGCATCTTGGCAATTTATAATTCTGTTTTATGGCACAGAATACAAACACATATAGAGTATTTAAATTAATTTGAAAATAGTAAAATAGTTTTCGTTTGCAAAAATCTCTACCATCTGCCACTTATCTAAACGTCAATTTCAGAATTAAGGAATATAGGCAAAGGAGCTGAACATAATTTCTGTTTCAAAATCATATTAATATCCACAGAATTTCTTGGTGGAAAACAGTGTGTGACAACACTGATGCAGCTGCATTACCGCATACCTTATGATGAGCATGCAGTTTTCAGGCTGTTAGGTTTTTCTGCACGGATCTGCGCCGTATCACATCAAAAGTATCAGATTGCCTGCAAATAATTTGAGATTTTTAACATACACTGCAGCGAATTACGTAAGAAC
>VXAV01007767.1:23711-35694 GCA_013399715.1 Alectura lathami | reverse complement strand
ATACACTAATACTTCACATCAAAAAAGCTGTCTAGATTTCTGATGATCCAAACCAAATTTGGTGAAGCTGAATCTACACACCCTGTCTCCACTGTAAGTAAAATATTAGATGCAAATAGCGAGTGAGATATCCTCATGCTGCTAACAGAGAAACATGTGCTGTGAAACACCTCACAGAGTTAGGACAATCTAGATGCACCAAAAAAGAAGTGGCTTTTACTTACTGTTTTTAGGAAACAAATGTACAGCTGCATGAAATAATGTTCCATTTAAAGGATATATCTTAAACTGCAATAGTTCCAAACACAAAGCTTGTGATACAATGCAAACTTGGTAGTCCCGGTAGCCAAGCATGTAGCGACTATTTTTCTAAACTGTAAATTTTGAAATGCTAAGTAAAAGAGGGGAAAATGGTGCTCAGTGCAAACTAGCAATATATAGGCCCACTGTTCATTTGCATTAATACAAAATAATAATAAAAATGAAATTTTAAGGACAAAAAAAAATCAAAGTCAAATCAAAATTAAATGCCACTGTTTGAACCCTGTAATGCCTTACATCCTTTATAGCCAGCATGAAGTCAGTGCATTTACAGAGGATGTAAGTCAGGGCACAAATTGGCCCTTCAGCTCTCAGATTTCTCCAAGCTTTCCCAACAGCTTGCTGAGCATAATTTGAACTCGGTTATTTAAAGCTATACGGAATAATACAGTATGAAGACTGGGGTGAACAATAACTCTTGCACAATTTATCACACAGAGAAGAGCTACTAATCTTTTTAGGAAACAAGGTATTCAAAATTATTTAATGCTAATATTTATGCATCAGAAAGCATTCTAAGCACAAACCAGTCCTCCTCCCCCTCCCCATATACACAAAACATGTATTTCTGAACATCTTTAGCTACATACAACACACCATATTTTCAGAGAGTCTTGAAATTATCATACTATATGTTGGCATTTATGAAATTCTGTTATTAATGCCACTCTTATAACAAAGATAAGCTGTATTTACTGTGCTAATACCTTCCACAAATAATTAGATATGTATAGCCACATGTATAGTGTTATACACCAATGACGGCTCAAGACTGTAAATTTAAAGTACATTATTGTAATAAACAGTAATAATAGCAATAATGATAAAAATAAGTTCGGCATTCTTCTGCTTAGCAGACTTCTGTACCACAGTGTCAGCTTGAAAAAAAAAAAAAAAAAAATGAGGTAACATCTTATGAACTCCTATTATTTTCTTGGCTTTTTTTTTTTTTTCCCTCTATTACATGCTATTATTTTAAACAAAAAAGAATACAAAACTGCAAGTACATCAACATTAAGGTAATTATGAAATTGAACTAAAGTAATAGTTCTTCGTAATAAAGCAGATGGGTATCAATCCATTATTGCAATTATATGATTATTGCTGCATTCTTTTAAAACTTTATAAAAAGTTTATAAAAGCATTCTGTTGGCTTTGAATAATTTTCAAAGTATCTGATAAGAACAAGGAGGTTTTCTTTACACGACAACCAATCAGTCTAAAAGAGAAAATTGAGAAATATCATGATAGATTTTTTATTAAAAACATTCTTTATTAAACACATTTCTACTGTTGCATAGGACAACTGGGTACTTCCCTTGCCTCAGTCAGCATACATAAAATAAATCAATAAATCAGAGAAATCAGTTCATTCACAAAATTCATGACTCTCTTGTCTAAGTGCTGCACTCATGGATTAACAGACAGCATATCTGTGAGGTAACCACTGTTTGCATTCAGTAATTAATATACAAAATTGCAACACTGGCCAGTACAATTATATAAGAACCCTGTGCTCCTCAAATTCCATTTTTCTGTCAAAAATAATGTCATGCCCTGTGTGCAAGCAGAGGTTACATATCCAACTTAATGTAGTACTTGCGAGGCTACCGAGCTCCCTATCTGAACTATTTTGCAGCACCCCCATTGTGATGCGTAGAGTTTATTAAGTCTGCATTTCTTCTGGCAATCATATGTAACAGAGTTAAACGTGTTGTGCATGCTCTCCAACTACAGCATTCCAGAAGGATAAGAAAGCTATGTATACCATCAAACAGATCAGCTGAAGTTCCTTCTACAGCAGTTTCCCACTTTTGTTTAAATCAAACCACTAAAAACCCAAGTCTACACAAGGAAGACACAAAGTGGGCACTTGAGCATTGTTTACATCGATTTAAGGGTTTTAGGGAATTTCCCAATTATTTGTTAGATTTAACAAGAGGGAAAAGGACTTGACATTTATATCACTAAGAACATTCAAACATATACAACTACGTTCAAATGTGTTATGAATTAGTAGCAGTATCTTAGCCATCAATTGTAAGAACACTCTCAAATAAACTGAGCTCTCCAGGTTGCTTAAGAAATACTTAAAACCATTAGATTAAGTATGAAAGCACTGCATACAGCTTTCCGGAGTGCTACTGCCCACACATACCCATTTTAAAAAGTTTATGTTGGAGATAATTTTACTAAACCAAAGACTCAGTTTGTTGAGAAGAAATAACACCGTTATCAAACAAGAGGCAAAAGCAGAAAAGCAAAAGAGCAGTTACGTGAAGTTCTTTGAACTTTCTTTTAACAGTCCCCTATAAACTGTCTCAATCGTTATTCCTTATCTTCTATGTGTGAACCTCAGGCTGAGTATCTGCTTATTGGCCATATTTTTTCTGAGGAACCTCTCATGGTTTCTCTAATGAAGCCATAAGATGAATATCATCTGAGAATATGCATTTTTTCACTTTCTCACACAATTTAATTCTTCACCACTCACCCTTCATCCTTTAATTCAAAATCCAACCAAACAAAGGTGGTAGCAGCAACCTGGCTTGTTCCACTCCTGTGACCATGGAAATCCATTCTATTGACTTCTTCTCTAAATGCAATTCTTAGCTTCCTGTAAATGTTTTCTGTCGGTTTAAGTTTTTGGGTGGTATTAAGCTCCTAAAATACGCCATTTCCACCAGAAAGCAGAATACTATCTTTCAAGGCTATGAAAGACTTTAGTAGATTTAACTATATTGTATCTAAACAAATTTCTGTCTTACTACAAATATCACTTATAAATACCTAATTGTAACTTGCTCACATATTATGAGAGTATTTCCCCTTCCTCTTTTATTTTTAAACTAAATTATCTTTGCTTGCTGTCCTCAACCGTTTGCTCAGGATTGTCTTTCACTGCTGACATAACCAGCTCAAATGTCTCACTCAGCTTTCTTGTTTGTGATACAACCCACGTGTCATGTTTCTCTTTACACAACCTTCTGTTGCTGATCACATCTCCAGTTGTTTTTCTCTCTATTTACTTTCTTTCCATGTCTTTTGGTCAGGTTGTATTGAGCTCTTTGACTGATGACTTCCTTTTTATTCTCCTGCAGTCTCCCACTGAACAGCTGCATTTCACCTACTGTTCAGCTCAGTTTAAGGAGGACTACCAAGAGTCACAAAAGTGGGATCAGGTACAACCAATTGTCCAGAAAATTTTGAATTCAGGCCACTCCACAGGGCCAGCCAGTGAGACTATACTACCTGCTGTACACTGGATTTTGGGAAAGAGAACTTGTCTACTGGACCAAATCTCTTAATTCTTTCCCAATCTGATCATTACAAGGTATTTTATAACTGTGAATTAACCAAAAGTCAGTTTGTGGTTGGGATTATTTCTCGTGTTTATTCAGAGAAAAAAAATAAAAAGGCCTGCCTTTTAAACCCTTGCTGCCTGTAAATAGGAGCCAGTGATCTGCGCAGTCAACATACTGGATTTTCCTCCAACATTCAAAGTCACTCTGAGCTTTCCTACCAGTAATACCATATTGCACTTTTTTTTTTTGTGATCATTTTTGTTGAAATAGTTTCCTCATTACTGAAAGACAACTGCTACAGAATGAGTTTAAGAAATTTTCCTCTTTCATTTTTTTCGTCAAATTACTGCAGTTTATGAATTCCAGCTCAATCCTGCTTTTCACACTTTGAAATCTCACCAAAAAAAAACCCATCACTTCTTGAAATCTATTGATATTTTCTTACCTAGCATCTCAAAAGGGTTTAGGAAATTAAGGTTTGAGATCAGTATACGGGTGCTTGATTACAAATTGCCATTTGATCAAAATACAAGCCACCTAAATTAAATGTTTATTATTTAAACGTAGAAGCCTCTATATGTTTAAAATTATCAAATACCTAAGTGAACGAATGAACAAGTACAACAGTGACAGTGTTGTGAAGCTACTGCAATGCATACAAGAGGGGATGATTATCAGAGATCGAAAGGAATATCTTGTGAAAATGCAATCTAAATACCTGCTGTTTAAAGTGCTGTGAATATGTAGCACTGCAATGGATGTGAATGTAAAGCTGTCAGAAAGGTTAAAACAGAAGTTCCAGCTTTAAGATTTTAATAGAAAAAGCAAATAGTTGAACCACTCCACTCCATCTCCACTCAGACCAAAGTTTCAAATGGTATCAGACGATCATAGAATCATAGAATCACAGAATGGCTTGGGTTGGAAGGGACCTCAGAGATCATCTAGTTCCAACCCCCCTGCCGTGGACAGGGCTGCCAGCCACTAGCTCACTAGATCCAACTGCCCAGGAACCCATCCAGCCTGGCCTTGAACACAGCCAGGGATGGGGCAGCCACAGCTTCTCTGGGCAGCCCGTTCCAGCGCCTCACCACTCTCTCAGGGAAGAATTTCTTCCTGATGTCCAACCTAAACCTCCCCTCTTTCAGTTTTAGCCCATTCCCCCTTGTCCTACCATTATCCACCTGTGTAAAAAGTCGGTCTCCCTCCTGCCTGTAAGCTCCTTTCAAGTATTGGAAGGCCGCAGTGAGGTCTCCCCGGAGCCTTCTCTCTTCCAAGCTGAACAATCCCAACTCCCTCAACCTTTCCTCACAGGAGAGGTGCTCCAGCCCTCGGATCATTTTGGTGGCCCTCCTCTGGACCCGCTCCAACAGCTCCACATCCCCTCTGTACTGGGGGCCCCAGGCCTGGACACAGTACTCCAGGTGAGGCCTTCCAAGGGCAGAGTAGAGGGGGACGATCCCCTCCCTCTCCCTGCTGGCCACCCCTCTCTTGATGCAGCCCAGGATGCCATTGGCCTTCCTGGCTGCGAGAGCGCACTGCCGGCTCATGGCCAGCTTTTTGTCAATCACAACGCCCAAGTCCTTCTCCGCAGGGCTGCTCTCAAGGAGTTCTTCTTCCAGTGTGTACACATACCTGGGATTGCCCCGACCCAAGTGCAACACCTTGCACTTGGCCTTGTTGAACCTCATCAGGTTCTCAACTTCACTACGTTTGGATAAAAGTAACAAAAAGTGGATGTGAAGGCTCAAATCTTTGATTACAGTAATCGCTTTGGTCTCTGCTAAGAGACAAGACAGACACTCCTGCCAACTGCTCAGTGCCAGCCCAACAGGAGAATGTTCCAGGAGGTCACTGTGACTTGCTTGCTTGCCTGGAATATTTATGAAAACATAGCAGGACAATCAAGAAATGAGTGAAGATTAGTAGCAGTCTTCACAGTGACACCAGGTACCTACATGAAAAAGTTTTCATTTTCCAGTGGAGAATGTACTTAACAGGATACTTTTGTAGCAACTCCAACATAATAAGCAGCCTTTGTTTGAACATCCAAAAGTATCAAGGTCAGGACAACAGCAAAGTGTAACATCAAGCAACACATTTGATGGGATGGCTCTGGAGCAGCTGGTTAGCTTCCATGATGAATGAGAATTGCAGCAGTTTTCAAGAGACCAACAGAAGGCTGGCAGGGTCCTAATCAGCTATAACATCAGTAGTAAAGATCTAAGGAGACTAGAGCATTTCCAAAACTACAAACTTCTCTGGGCTTTAGTTTCAATAATTATAGCTGTGACAGCTGGACGGTGCGGGTACATGACTGGAATTGGTTGGAGTTTTTGACATATGGTGCTATTGGAATCCTGTCTGTCAGAAAAAGAGCATAAAATTACCCCCCGGCAACTGGGGGCTGCAGCGCACATCATCGTGTCTCAAAGTAAAGAAGTAAAGATGGCATTTTGCAGGTTAATATTCAGCAAATGACAAAATGCTATCCAAGTAATGTTACAGCAGTACATCAGTGAAAAGCACTGCAGGGTCACAGGGACAGAGTAAGTTAACCAGAGGAAGCAGGTCAGCATGCTTGGTTTTCCCGCAGTGCACGAACATATTCTAACTAAATGTTTACCTTCTGTTATCCTCCTAGAATAACCATTTGGTGCTGACACTGTGGGAACAAGTAGTTTCACATGAGCTGAAAGGGACTCCAGGTGTGCTGAACAATAATTTCAGATAGCTGCTTCCTTCTAAGCCTGACTCTGGTAGCACCTTTTCCTACCCTACATGTTCTAGACCATTTAAAAGTTGTGCATGCTCAGAGGCAGGATAAGCTCTAGCCTCCACTGAATTACTTACAGTTCTGCCAAAAAGCAGCATGCGCAGTGTCCAGTGATTAATTTTTGCTTACAATCTTTAAATATATGCTTTAAAAATAGATGTTAAAAAAAAAGGTTGTTCAGTAAAATGAAGTGACACAGAACTGTTTGCCAGCTAGACAATCACTCCATAAAAGGCCTATTTTGCCTACGAAGAAAACTTGAACTTGCTAGGCGCTCAAGACAGAATTCATCATTTTATGTTAATTTTCCTCAAGCTTTGAATTGTGCATGCTGACATTAAATATTTTTGCTTCCGCTTCCTATTCCTCCCATTCCTTCTTTGACAACCAAACTTGCCATGAAGGGCAGTTTTGCTTCCTAACATGATGTTAAGCAACCATGGCTGAAGGCCAGCATGAACAAGGGATTGCTGATGAGCTCAGATGTAGAAAGGAAACACACAGAAGGTGGTAGTGGGGAAAAGCTACCAAGCAGAGACATTGCCCAGGTATGTAGGGATGGAATTAGGAAAAGCAGAGCTCAGGTGGAGTTGAAACTAGTGACGAATGTAAAAAGCAGCAGAAAGTGTTTTCTTGAGTACAACAGCAAAAACAGAAAAAATAAAAATTAAAATTAAGAAAATATGGGCCCACTGATCAATGGAAAGGGACCAAGTGAGAAAAGACATGGAAAAAGGTCAAGGTACAGAGCATTTCAGACTGTGTTTTCACTTGAGAAGTCTGTGTTTAGGCTTCCATACGCCTGGACATTGTAGTAAAGCCTGGTAATGAAGCATTGCCCACAGCTGAGAAAGATCCAGCCAGGGAGCACTTAAGCTGACTGAGCATTCCTGTGTCCATAGAATGGGATAAGATGTACCTAAGACCACTGAGGGAGTTGGACAATGTCACTGTGAAGCTGCTTTCTCTGGTCTTTAAACAGTCATGGTGACGTAGGTATGTCCCTGGTAGCTGGAAAAAATGTAAACATCATGCCTGTCCTCTTAGAAAACAAGAAGAGGCATTGAAAGACCTACTGGTCAGAGGTTAACCTCAATCCTGGGAGTAAATTCATATCCCAGCTTGGAAGTTATTTCCAAGCACATGAGACTGGTACCCAGGATAAATTATATTAACCAATGTGATTGCCTTCAGGAGGAAACACCACAGCTACTGGCTGGAAAGCTTTGCAGAAAGACTTGTGGTTAGAGCAGAGAGCAAGCTGAATGGGAGACAGCAGCGTGCCCCAGAGGTCACCCACCTCCCGGGCTGTATTGACAGAATAGCAGCCAACAGGTGGAGCAAAGTGATTCTTCTCTTTTCCTGAGCAGTTCTGAGGCAAATCTGCAGTACTATGTCCAGGTTTGGGCTGCTCAGCACAAGAAAAACTGTCTACAGCTACTGAGAAGCTGCAGAGAAGAAAGGAGTAGATTCTCCTCATAAAAGCAGGGATAGAATGAAAGTCAATGACACAAGTTGCAACATAGGAAATTTTGGTTATACACAAGGAATTATTTTCCTTTTTCTGTTTTTCTTTTAGTTTAACAAAAGTGCGGTCAAATACTGGGCAAAAGGGCCCAGACAGGTTGTGTAACCTCTGTCCTTGAAGACATGCAGAACTGAATTGGATCTGGACCTGAGCAACCTCAAGTAGTTGGCCCTACCTTGGGCAGGTGGTTAGACTCAACTGCCCTTCCAATGTACATTTTTAAATTATTCTGCATGACAAACAATAAATTTTAGAAAACAACATAACTTTTTAACATTCATTGTATAGATAACCGTACTAAAATATCTGCTTTAAACTAGTAAAAAATTGAGAGTTAAACATGAAATGCTTTACACCCCACCCCTCCCTTACGTGCTTAGATTTAAAAAGGCCTCAACTGCATGAGCACTTTTAGGTAATATACACTATTGACTCTAGTAATTCAGATTTGTTTTCTACCTTGCATGCTACAATGTGCAGTTTTGGCAAATCAATTAACAATGACTCAGAGAAAGTAGAGGACATAGTTTCAAATAATAAACAGAAGAAAAAATACCTTTTAAGATATTTTTTTACAAAATATGAACAAATTATTTTCAAGCAGTATTTCCACATGCAAGTTCTATCTGAAGCCCTAGTATTTTATTATTCTGAACTATCATGGACTTCCTTTGCAACTATCCCTCGATATTCCGGGATGCTCCCCCTCTTTACTTTTGTTTATGCCTCAGGGACCTTTTCTGATGTTCATTATGTTTAACAGGGAGAGAGAGGGTAAACCTTGTAATATGGTAACTTGAAGGCCATTCCACAAAAAGCAGAGAAAGGGGAGGCAGAAAGAAGAAGAGACCTGGTATTGTAAAACTAATAGGCAGGGTAAAACAGAAATACAAGGGTATATTCTTTGTACAGTCTCTTGAGTGTTGAACAACAATGAACTTTGATTTCTAGTACATTTAGAACTTTGTCTTAACCAGGGTTCTCAAATGTGTTAAAAAATACCATATGGGGCTTAGTGTTTTTGAATAGAAATGCATTAATGTGGGACAACTGCCTTTTCCAGAAGAAAGGCATTTCTAACAGGAGAAGGCTGCTATTATTTATATGAGCTGAGATCACCCCATTTTACTGATTCATTTAGACTGACGCCAACTACAGCTGAAAACAAGCATTTCTTCATAAAGAAATTACAAAATTACTGGAGACTTTGATCTAACATCACCCAAGTTTTCATCTACAGGGACCCACATCACAAACATTATGCACCGGAAATATGCATCATATAACACATCTGATAATATAGAAAAGGAGAGAGAAGCCTGTTTGATCAAAGTATTTGGAACTATGACCTACAGTCAGGTTTGACACAACTAACTACTGTTTCTTTTGTTTTAGGTACTTGTCGTAACTAATTCCTAGTACAAAGTAGATTACTTAGAAAGTAGTAACACTCTAAACACACATATCCTTCGGCTTCTTTTTCATGATTGTAAAAAAAATGTCTGTCCTAGGATCTGTGTTTCAAAAATGCACACAGAACTACATGCACAAATTGATTTTACATTTATTTATTTATTTGCATATATTTGAACTGTGCTGCCCTTACACCTGTAAAGCAATCCTGGCTGAAGAAATATTCAAGGAACTACCCTCAGGTTACATCATGTGATGACTAAACATGAAATACGTGTAATACTTAGAAAAGAAAAGTGCAGAAAGCAGTTTAAAAAGATACTCAACTTTACCCAGTTCCACCGAAAGATGAATTATCAGGGTAGTAGCTGAAAGTTGCTGTTACAGGTCACCAAAGGGTTATAATAATGGCCAAGACAAAAAGGCTATATTCTCAGAGCAGCTTGCTTAAAAGGAGAGTATGTTTCAATAGTTTGACGAAGAAATGTGAAATATAAAGTATCAAACAGAAGAAAATGCAATCAGTTCACTGATTCTACACTGAAGAATTAAAGAAGGCAATAGCCTTGAGGAATGAAGGCACCTCTGATCTTTCGCACAGCATGGGCTGCCTGTGTTCCCCTTGTCAAACTGTAAATAATCAAAATCAATGGGAGGCATAAGAAGTCCAAAAACCTCAAAGGAAAAATCATTTCCCAGCTATACCAACAATAAAAGTCATTCCCATGTTGTATAATTTTGATTATTAGCAAAATGGAAAAGGCAGGGACCTGTGCAAACTTTTATATTCTGTATTTCACTGACATCTTTGAGGTTTTGTGGTATTCTGAGTTTATATTTTTGGCTCAGTATACACTTCTAAATGATCCTTCGAGTAGGTCTCATCAGGGAAATGTGTTCAGCAACCCCCAGGGAGAGGCACCCATACTGTGTGACCAAAGACAACTAGGTCAACTTGAAGGCCAAATCTCTGTCACAAGTGAATATGATGGGTAAATTTCTGGTGTATAAAATGAATGCAGCTGGAGTATTTCTTTTTTTCTTACTCTAATATAAATAACGAAGCCCTTTTCAACCTTTACGTTGCCTTCTCTCACCCCACCTTCCACCATCCAAATTTACAAGAAATGTCTGAAAGGAGAGAGGCAGGAGTAATGACGACCAGGGTGATACCAGAGTGATAACAAATACCCTGATGTCACAGACTTCTGAATAAGACCCAGACATAGGAGATAGCTGACAGCACCGAAAAGTGATCACAGTACAGGGTAAGGGGACCATTTCTCCACATTTCTTCCCTCCGTCTGGACTTGGGATAGGAAAATGTTAAGAAAATTAATTTTTTTCAAAGTATTATGATCTGTATGTTCATCATCTGAACAGCGCTTAATTTTCAACCCTATTCGGCAGTGCTATAGTGCCTCTGAATGCCCAGTTTGGTGGACTGGCTTACAGCACCATACACTGATGCGAAATTCAGAAGTACCTCTGGGATTTCTGCTCCCTAAGTCAGCAAGAGCTTATAGTATTGCAGAGATAACAGCTGTCAGTCTCTCACGGGAAAGGCTCTCCTCATGTTGCTCTTGAAATGAACGATGGAACAGCATTAGAAACATCCTCACTGACCGGAGCTGACAGTTCCTTTATTGTGTAGAGTTAGAACTGCATCAGATACAGCACACGGTACTGTAAAATAGCACGGTTTGATTCTGGATAGTGAGCCACTCATTATGTCAGGAAGTCTTACACGGAGAATAAGAGTGCTGGAATGAAGGGAGGAACTAGCAAGTCAAGAACAGAAAAAACAGTCTCTTCCAGAACCTCTTTCAGTATCCTCTACAGCCAGTTGACCCTCTCATACTGTGAAGTGTTACTAGAAAATGAGCCACTTGCCTGGGCACACATTTGTTTTCAGTGCACCACTAATGATGCAAGGATTGCTGCAGTTGTCTCTAACCAAATTTGGGCACCCTGTTCAAGTGAATAAAGTAGGAGGTTGTGTTCCTTCATAAGTCTGTAAGATAGCTGGTCCTAATCCAGACGACTTAAATTAGGAAGCCACCTCTCCACTGTCTACCTAGAAAGCACATGGATCCTGAAATAGGCACCAAGGAGGGAGTCTGAATACTCCCTAATATTCCCAAGGTGAAAGACCCTTGCATACTAAATATGATATTAGTGCTAGGGTCATGCTGCCAGCTGGTAAAATATAGCTGTGTCTTCATTTTAATATCATCTACATCTTTGACATATCAGCTGAGCCTCTGGGTGATTTCAAAGAGGCTAATTATAATTACCTCTTCCCCTTACTAACAGTGCCACAGAAAGAGNGCCACCTCTCCACTGTCTACCTAGAAAGCACATGGATCCTGAAATAGGCACCAAGGAGGGAGTCTGAATACTCCCTAATATTCCCAAGGTGAAAGACCCTTGCATACTAAATATGATATTAGTGCTAGGATCATGCTGCCAGCTGGTAAAATATAGCTGTGTCTTCATTTTAATATCATCTACATCTTTGACATATCAGCTGAGCCTCTGGGTGATTTCAAAGAGGCTAATTATAATTACCTCTTCCCCTTACTAACAGTGCCACAGAAAGAGTAATGACAACACTTGTTCAGCATATCTGGCCTATCA
>VXAV01007767.1:0-14211 GCA_013399715.1 Alectura lathami | reverse complement strand
AAAATATTTTCTGCATTTCTCATATTACAATTGGCAAGAAACACAAAATTATTAAGGTTCTTCATCACTTTCTTCTTGAGTTAGAAATGTCCTAGGCTGCACTGAGTTTAAATTATCACAATGCTGAAACAAATCAAAAGTTTCTTAGGAATAGGAGTCTGAATGACAGTGCATTAGCACCTTTATCAAATGAGAAATTAACACAACACTGAATTAGATATAGTTTTTAAAGGAGATTTGACTAAGGAATCATCATTAATGAAACATGTTTCATAGGAGAAATGTATCTACAATTTGAAATATAAATAGAAAGTTGGCAGGACATTTGTAATATCCATCATTACAGCTCACTTTGACTTTTGGATTTATGTTGGTGCTTGGTTTTTTATGCTCTGGTTAAAAATTATAATTAGTAGCCGAATATTTTTGTGTCACATTCACTAAGTTCAGAATCTTCACATTTTACATTTACTCTTCAACACAGGCATTTTACAGTAGTATAATAATAGAATTTGAGTACAGCTGATGTTCTTAAATTGCATGCTTTCCAAAACAACAATAGTCCTGGTGCATTTGTAAGATGCAGCTATACAATAACGACACTGTACAATATACGGGTATTTCACTGAAACAGTTCTCTTAGAAATACTTTATGAGGGCTCTACAGTAACCTACATTTTGTTTGGATAAGGGGGAGGAAAGAAGGGTGGGGAGGGAAGAAAATTTCCACATTGTGGATTCAGCCAGGCGGAGGACATGACTTGTGCAATCCTAATAAATCAGAGCATTCCCGTGTGGCAGAAGCAACAGGGGAATAGTGTAAGAGCAGTGCTGCATGTTGACCTAAGCAAGAGCTTATCGAGAAATGATGTCCTCTTAAACAGACTCCTGTAGAGATGTTCTGCATTTCCTCTGACAAATTGTAAGTGCCCTGACTGTAACATTCCTAACAAAATAGGGCTGATTTAGCAATGCACAAACTGCCCATTATCCTACTGCATAAAAAGGCGATTTAAAGCAAAGCCTTAGGACACTGGGCCACTGGAAACTGTACTTCTGAAAAATTACCCCCATCTTGTGCCACCAAAGCTGTTAACTACCCTAGGGAATATACCTCATTTACAATACAGACAAATGTTAACTTTAATGAGTTTTAAAACTGCCATTTTTCTTGCATGACTTTGATAATGCTTGAAAACTTAAACAAATACTTAGTGTATTTTTTTCACCTGGAATATCATCTAACTGATATTGCCGCTGCATTTGTTTTCAGCTGCCCTTGCCATTCTCTCATTCAACTCCTGCATTTGTTTTCAGCTGCCCTTGCCCTTCTCTCATTCAACTCATAAAGTGGTATACAATTAAAAAGTACCACTACTCCAAAACAATAATGGAAAGATTAAACAATCTATTTTAACAAACAATTCCTGTCTGAAAACTTTGCGTGCCAGGATTACTACTTGTCATCATCTTCCCAAGAGATGGAGTACCTTTTATAAAGTATCTCTAAGGAGATCTACAAATCTATGTGCAAGACAGCTTACTTTATTGTGTTTATAAAGATAAAAAAAAAATAAAAATAAAACAGATTATGGTTCTTGGGACTGATAAAAACACAATGGGGGTAAGGTCATCGGGAAATGTTAATAAAAGTTTCCATAAAATATGATGACTCTCAAGGAGTAACGTTTGGGCATAAAAAAATAACTATGAAAGTGTATTTTCTGCTGCGGTAAACACTCAGTTTTTCTACACTTAGATCACTCTCCAAATCCTTTGTTTATTCTGTTGGTGGGCATTTCTAGATATTTGATTACCCATCAGGGATGACATTACTCTTAGCTTATGCAGCATCTTTGCCTGTACTTCACCCATTCCTTTACAAGCTTCATTGAAAGAGAAGAACGCTCACCTGCATTAGCCATTAACAACTCATTTTAGGTCTTCAATCTGTCTGACAGTGACTGACATCCAAAAAATCTTCACTCTAGTCACAGAGGAGCAAAATCCACTAGAAACCTCAAAGAGCAAAACTTTTCTTTCTCATGAAATATTTTTTATGACAATAAGTTATGGAAAGTGTAGCGAGAACAGGTGACATTTCTAAAGTTAATTCTGTACTTCTGTAAAGTATCTTGCCATGCTTATAATCTATATCATCTTCCTTTCCTTTAGCCTGGTGTTTTGTTGCTTCATATCATTAGCCACAAGCTGAAAGGAAATGTCTTTTCCAAGGAGAATTTCTTAGACAAGTCAGGTTACATTAATGAAATAAACATCACGTATTGGATTTTCATGTTTAGACAAAGTATTGGGAGAAAGACAATGCCCTTGCTCACTATTGTATTTTTCCCACTTGTGACCAGCTTTTAAAAACAATAACTGAAGAACAATTTCTATATAGATAAAAATAAGCCTTAAAGCATGCAATCATTAATTGCAGGGTACCAACACCTATGTGCATACTCAATACAGACACATGCATTTTTGACTGTAGGCAAAATTTTGCCCCCAAAATTATTATTAAAAATTTAATGATTTAACATAATTTGATAAGTCAGGTCATGCATTTTATCACATTAAAAACAATAAAATAAGTGGAGAAATAAAGTTTAGAGCACCAGCAACTGATTATCTTGTCAGCCTTGTATACAAAAGGTGAAAGTCTCAAAGTTGATTCTGAAAGCATTCAATGCACAAAAGCATCAACTGACAATAAACTGATGAATGCAGAATTAGTTTGAGACTGACAAAACAGACATTTCAAAACAAACCAAAGTCATGCAAAATAATTATAATATATCAGTTATGTAATTTTCAGGGTGTATGGGGGTATACTTCGAGAAATTTTTGCCAAGACTTGTTTTTTGAAATTACAGGAGGTTTGACTTCCTAGAACTGCATTCACTAATCTGGCTAACATAAAGGCACATTTTTTAATCCCATCATCTCATGAACGCACAGTTTTAGGCCCTACATTTCAACAAGAATGCAAATATTTTAGCAGCAGTTCTAAACAGGGTAGATTCATTCAGTTAAAGACCTTCATGACCTTCTACAGTTTAAGTACCTTTGTATTGGCAAGAAGATTGTATATAAAATCTTTATTCCATTAAAAACCACACATCACTAATTTGAAGAGAATAAATATAAGATTGACTAGTGTCATGCCAAAACACAGCATCATACAAGCCTCTACAAAGAAAACTACCCTATTCCAGCCAAAACTATGACAGCTAGGAAAACATAATTTATTCTTTTCCTTTTAGAGAACCAGTAAAATTTCATTGAGAAAAATTAATTTAGTTCTATACTAAGGTTATTCAACCAGCAGCTCAGAAATCAAGAAATGCACAGCTTATGGTGTATATGCAACTTTTGTTTTCTCAGACATCTGTTCAGAAATGGAGAATAGCACAAGAAAAAGTAAGCAATATGAAATATTAACATTTTGCATTAATCTCAAATTTATTACTAGTCAGCAGATAGTGATTACATGCCTTGTTCCACTTACTAGGTCCCATTTCTCTGTAAATCCAGGTTTGATTCCCAAACTGGGATACTCTACCCACATCTGCATGTAGAAAAAACACAACTACTGAACGATAAAATTTATAGGAAAAGTCAGCCGAAATGACTCTACTCAGTCTTGTGGGGAGGATTGCTTTCCTGTATTATATTCTTTTATTTTTGAGAAGGCAGAAAAGGCAAAGTGATTGATCCTTAGTCATTGTGTGCTAGCTTTGCCTCAGGGTAATATACTTTGGGTTTTGCTATAGAAATTGTGATGGTGAAGAACACCAAAAGAAAAGGACAAGTTCAGTAACAGCAAGGTATTGCCAGAGCAAAAGCAGGGCAAACCACAGGCCCATATCATGGGCAGAGACTCATTACTACGAAGGTCTTCTATAAGCATATCTATACATATGAGTTAGCATGCACAAAAATAGGCACAAGCAGAATGAAGGTATCCAAGTTGTATCAAACCTATACGAGGTGCCTCCTGATTTCCCACTGGGGAGGTAACCTACAGCTACAAGGTTTTGCTGCCCTTCCCAAGCCATTAAACTGTGCACCAGCTCAGACAGCTCAAATGTTTTAAAATACAGAACTGTACTGGCAAATTTTATATCACCAAACACTAATAAAATGGAAGCATCTGTATTTTACACCATGGTCTATATGTAAGGTCACATTTGGACACTCAGGACACAAGTCTAGAATGGAGGAGGTATGCTCTGCCCCTCAGTCAGAGCATTTTAAAAGAAACAAAGCGTGAACAGCCCTTGTGCGTGCTTGAAAGGGATGTGTTGGGCAATGCGGCTCTTGCTGGCCTAGCTCTGTAAGCCACCACAGAGAAGACAGAGAGGTCATGAACCTCAGTTTTGCCTCCCTCACCTCTTGGAGAACATCCATGCTAAAATTGACATGGCTTTTAAACAGCCTTTGTCCTCAGAGATTACAAAAACAGAAGTGAAAAACAAAGCAATTCAGAGCAAACTGAGGAAGACTGCTCAAATGTTCCTACAGATACTGCGGGAACTGCAGTAAAAAAACCCACGGTTTAGACAAGTCATGAAGCAAAGACTTTGCATAACATTTCTTATTCATTTCAAAATTAAAAGAAAGTATGTAGAGTCAGTAGAACTAATTCACAGCCACCACTCTACCCATGTGTTTTGGAAGCAGATCTGCATTAGGTTGTGGCCAGGTACAGTTTAAAACAACAACAGTTCAAAATTACAATAGCTGCCAACAGTTCCCAGAAGGTGGTGCAGGTCACTCCCAGATGTGCATCGACTCCTTTAGATATGGGACAAGAAGAGGAGTGATACAGCAGAACTGGTGGGAGGCTGAATCCACCAGCTTTGTGAGAACTCAGGGCAAAGTTCCTGCACCAGACGAAGGAGTGGAGCCCTATATCACAAGGCACATCACAGAGATTGCCAATCCAGATGAAATGCTCAAGACCCATCTAACCTTTTCTAACTTCAAATACTTCTCAGGCCTATATGTGTATTCCTTCTAGTATTTTGTGTATTATATATATATTATATATACTACATATACTACATAATATATACTACATGTATATATATGTAGTGTCACCTAGCTTCCTCCACCTCAGACAAAACCAGCCAAAACGTGCATAATACAGCGATAGATATTCATGATATATTTATGCAGACTGAGCACACATGATTGTAAATTCAAGCATAGCTTATGTTTCTAGAATCCATGTCAGAGGTTAGAAAGTGCCCCCATAACCCAACATTGTTTTTGCATATTTTGTTTTTCAGATAGAATCGAATATTACTTCAGTGTTAGAAAGGATTTTTATGCTTTGTAACAAAACATTAAGACAGAGAGAGGAATTGGAGATTACTCTTTGTTACTCTAAAGATTTATAAAATGTTGAAATAAAAACTTCATGAAAAGTTTCTCTTATATGCTTTGAATCATTAATAAATTATCAGGATTTATTGCTTGAAATAGATCCCTGTAAGTGTCTGGTGTCTTGTTTCATCCAATATTCACTAGTAAAAGCACACTAAAAAAGTTACATGCTACTTTTCCTGGGATGGGAGAACAGCTGCTTGATGTTCTGGTTTATAAAAGAGGCCAAGAGTGTATTTGTTGTGGAATTAATTGGTCCAAATTAAGCACATACTGTTTTTCCAACTTATGGTAGGAATCTATGTGATTTAATAAATATGATAAATAGCTTGCGAGAATAACAAAGGATGATTCCGGGCCACCCCTGTAGCATGCAGGCTGTCAGCAGAGTTTGGGTAAATATCATTTCAGCAAAGAAAGAAAGAGTAGAATCCAGCAGAGAGAATCAGCTAACAACCATTTTGCAAAAGCCTTTTTTCTAAAACAACAACCAAAAGAAGCGTCCTCACCTCTTCAAGGGGAAAAAAAAAAAAAAAAAATTGGTGATCCAATAACAACACATTTCTAATATTTAAATTGGTAATGAGGAAGGTGTTTTGTCTGAATTTCCATTTCTTTCAGGGCCTAATTATGAAAGACAGAAAAAAAATGTGCTACGCACTCTCTTTCACATCTCATTACATTTATTCAGCTTTATTACTAATTCTTTGTTAATATAATTTTCACCCTGGGAACTACATTTTTTGTCTAGTTACCCTGATACATGAAACCCTTAAAGCAGGAAGTCCTTGATCACCACATCATATTTCTCATGGTATTTTAAAATGACACTCACCATATTGTTAGAAGTAGGTTCTATCAGCAGGCTGCTCTCTGGAGGTGTTCTTTCTCTCTCAGGTGCCTTAAAGAAGTTTTATCTAGCATGGTGGCTTAGAGAGACAGGGAACAGAAACAGAACTGAAGCGCTCACATAGGTGTGCAGTCCATCCCTCCCCACCTCAGGTTCTGCTGTGATACATTTTACATTAGCAGCATGGCATGGCAAATTAAATGGCAGCAAACTTTAACCCCCCAATCTCTTAATCCTGCCACTTGTTAGAGATGGAAACCAAAGAAGCGTTCACAGCGCCTCATCTCCAGTTAGTTTGTACAAGTTCAGCAAACAGCTCCCTTAAGGAGCTAAAGAGGAAAACTGCAGCAAATGTGCATGCACTCACAGTGAAATACCAGCCCAGAGGACAAGCGCTGTAATCCCACCAATGATGTTCCAAACCCATGATGGCTACCAGCCGACAATACCCACAGACCTCAATCCATTTTTATTGTATTCAGGCTGCAGTGTTATATTTCCTGCCTCCCCTTAGCACCACACATACAGTGTACTTGAAAACAAAAATCTATAATATTGATCCCACAATGTCACCACAATTATTCTTTTGAAACAGCCATTGAAAACAAATTACATCTGCACTGCCTTTTCATCCGATTGCTCTGGGTGAGCAATGCTCACTGTAGCCGCTAGCATTTTCAGTGTTAGCACTGTGTCACTAAAGACAGCATAGGAGAAAAAAAAAAACAGGGAAGAAAAAAAAAAAAAAAAAAAGAAGCATCGGTAACGTATTTAAAGGGGGGCGTCAGGAGGGGGAAGTCATCAAATTAACCAGATCATAAAAAGCCCCTCTAACCTGATGCAACACTTAAATCTCTCAGTTTCCCTTATGCAAATCAGAATGATAGGGGAGCCATGCAGTAGCTAGATCTCCCTCTGATAGCGCATCAGCTCAGCTTTTCCTGCCCAGTAAACCAAATATAGCTGTTGCACTAATTAAATTGACAAAAATTCAAAGAGGGTCTCATTTTCAGTAGTCTATTTAATACCGTATGATGACAAAAAGTATTATTTGCAGCAACATGATTTTAACCTCATGTAACATAATTCTATTGACAAACTGTAAGACTTTCTTGACAAGGGAGAAGCGATTAACGCAGAAGTGATGACCGCAGAACAAACCCACCCATTCCGATTAAAGCGGTGACAAGACAAAGCTCCAAGGGAACCCGACCAGAGACAGCAGAGGCCTTTTGGCACAAATAGCAGGAATATCCAGGCAAGGGGGGGCAGGGGGGAGGCGGAAAGCTTACCTTCTTTAATGCTGGTTCTCCAATACTTATTAATTTTTATCCCAGTAATGTTCTCGCTCACAACATGAATCATCAGATGAGTGAAATTGTAGCGACCCCCATAGCATACACAAACCAGCATAATTTTATAGCAAAAACCCTGTCAGCAAATACTAACTTTCATGTGCTCGTTAATGGTCTTGTTTGGAAAAATATGAACCTCATCAACAATTAATATTTTTTTGCCACCATGGTTGTTGGCCAAGGGAAAATGCTTTTGTATAGCTGTGACCACACAAGTCACAGTGGTGGGCTCCTGCAGCAAGGAAACGATAACTTTGGAGTATTAAGAAAACCAATAGCCTTGTTGACATGAACATGGGAGTCTAACCCCTGAAGCCTCCTGATATGAAGCATTGATTTTTCTGTCTGGGTACAGTTCTAAAGCCATTCATTCTCTATGGTCAGGACTCACAGGGCCAGAGGAAAAAAAAAAAAAATCTGTTCTTTCCACTTTTACCTCCAGGCAAAGTTGAGGAATAAATTCTACATTTTGAGGGATGATTTGTTCAAGCCATGTTTAGTAGAAGCTTATTGCATAAAAAAAACATTTTGTTTCCTTGACCCTTGCAACCTGTGACCACTTATTCTTTTGTGCACCTTCTTCACAAGATAACAGCAGGGGAAAGTGCCTAGAGAAAGCACCATTGGTTACTTGTTATTCTCCAAATAATATCACCAAGCTTACTTATTATTCCTCAAATAATACTGTCATGTTCACTTGTCATTCCTCAAATACCACTGCCAGCTGACTTGTTATTTCTCAAATGCTTCCATGCCTACTCGTTATTCCGCCTCATGTAATTACTCCATCCCTTACTTGTTATTCCTTCTCATATACTACCGCTGGGCTGTACTTGGTTATTGCTCATGTACAACTGATACGCCTCTTTGCTATTTCTTTTTTACCACTGCTTCGACATGTTGTACTTTTTTGAGAAAGGAAATAATGTTATCATTCTGTATATTTTTGCAACCTGTACACTGACTCTGTTTCCTCTGCACCCCTATTGCCTTTGTTTAGTAGCTATTGTAAATACACACTGAAAATACCCCAACCCTCTTTGTCGAGGAAACAACAGTTCCACAGTTTGAAGCGAGAGCAACATGTTCCATTGGCTATAAAAATTAAAATCTAACAAAAAGACAAAAGAAAATTAAAGTGATGATGAAATAACCACACGCTTCCCCCTCCCCATGAAGACTCGGTAAGCCACCGCACAATGGGATGTCTCCTGCTCCGGTGACAGAATGCTGAGCCAGTTTTTGCTGTTTGCCTCTCGTTTCCAAAGAAAAAAAGCAGCAGCATTAGACAGGAGATGCCAGTGTTACAGAAGGCTAATGCCTGGACACTGAACTTGCTCTTCCTTTCAGCTGGCAAGTATTTAAATGACTTTTAATGTAAATAAATATTCAGATGAAATAGTACAAAATCATCTATAGGGAGGCATAAAATATCAATGTCTATATACATCTGGCTATCTATGTCTATGTATATATGCACACAAACATTCAAAAAACATGGAAATAAACACATCTGAATACCTTTCTTTATAAATCTCTGACAGAGTACACACCCACTACATGAGAATAATTTTAACAAATACATGTCCATCTAACACACACATACAGATTAATCCTAGACAATCTCCTGTGTTACCCTTGCAGAAGTATGCTTATATTACGTTACAGTGTGAATATGTTTGTATATTTATTATTAAAATACTTACTGTTCTGCCTTTTGAAGTAGATGGACAAATGATTTAGGAGTAGAAATAGACTAGAAACAAAATTAATGCAAATAATGTGTTGATTTTTTTTTAGCTTGATTAGCCAAGCCAATGGAAAATTCTAGAAAACGTATACAATTATTTTAACTGTCATAGACTGGCAATTGTAATTGACATGATTTGTACGAGATGCAGTGTAATAACTGAATATATTAAAAAAAAATCTCATGGCTTGATTACCAGGAGAACATTACTAGTGCCACAATATTATTAACAACACAATTATCATGGCATCCCTAGGACACGCTCTTAGCACTTCAATGCATTAGCGAACCTTTGCTAACGAAGAAAAAATTAAAGTACAGCAAATTTCAAAGCACCAGTTGTACCCAATATCATTAAAAATTTATAAAACTTCCCCTGAACATGACAAGTGTTTGGTTTAAATGAAGATCAGCCATAAGAAGGAGCAGAAATCTTGTTATTCTTTGTCTCTTTCTCTCTCCCTCTTTTTCTCTTTCTCTCTTTCCCTCAGACCTCCCCCAGCTACCACCACCTCAATCCAGCTGAAATATGTAACCATTACAGAGTGACAGTTTGACACACAATGACCTGTCAGAACATTCATCTCTCAATGTTTTATTTTAGTGAGGA
The DNA here is from genome assembly GCA_013399715.1 of Alectura lathami. Lineage (NCBI taxonomy): Eukaryota > Metazoa > Chordata > Aves > Galliformes > Megapodiidae > Alectura > Alectura lathami. The sequence goes on along the minus strand of VXAV01007767.1, from coordinate 4,249 downwards.
GCCAAACTGCAGAAAAAATAAGCAAGTTGTTTCAAGGCTTGGAATGAGATCAAACATTTCTGGCATCCCCACTTACCAGACCTTTGATTTACAATGGATCTGTCAGAGGCTGATTAGACAGTGTGTGTTTAAAAACCTATAGATGTTCCACAATTGCACAAGCTCTCCCCTTCCCTTCGCAGAAAGCATTTCTGCTCTTTGTTTGAATGGAGTGAATAAGCTAGGTTACACTGCAGAACCTTACACCTTGCAAGTGGAAAACACCACATGCAAAACTGCAGGCAGCTGCAATTAAATCCTTTAGTTAGGAGCATTCCAATTCTTGACTAAAAGAAAGCTGTAGATCTCTCTACTCTGTAATATTCGCTACGCCAATTTCTATTACCTTTTCCTTCCAGGCCTAAAGTTATAATAGTCTGCAGAGAAAATATACCTACACGCTGCTGCAATCTCTGCATATTTTCAATAACTTTCAAAGGCAACATGCAGCTAAAAATTAGTCAGAAAAAAAGTGCAGGTGTCTTAAATATTCCCACACTGTAAAATTTTTCCCTCATAATTGCAACTAAGGAAAAAAAGGCTAGAAATATATTGTTTCTATTTGTACCTAGAAGAGTTGCAGAAAGAGCAGCAGAATTTGTGCCTGGCATTAGAATGTGTAATTCCTTAATACTAAATTGTGGCATATGGTTCATTGTAGCAAATTATGAATACATGTGTTTGGAGAGCTTTGGTAGTAAATTTGGGCTTTGTGCATCTACAACAATGCCCAAATCTGACAAATGTAATTTATGTAATATTAAGTTAATACAGTATTATGAAATTAGCTCACTGTAGTAGAGCTGTAATTTTAAAATGAAAGACAATACGATGAAATGAAAACAAAATAAACATTAGCATTTTGTGAAAGGTAAAACAAATCTTCCAAAAGTCAGAGTTGGAATTTATTATAACGCAGTGTTTATGACTCCAGTATATTTAAGACACGGTGTCCTTTAACGGTGTAGTACAACTACAGTGCTGCTCAGAACGATCCCAGTCTTTCAAACTTCCCCAGACAATGCTCTCAATTAATTTAATAGAGGCTTCTGAATGAATGCTGCCTTTGAGTAAGGAGAAGGTAAATAGGAACTCCAGGCTCTGGTCCCCACCATGCACCTTATGGGTTCAGCACTGCGTTTGCTGCATGTGGAAAATTCTGATCAAGTTGATAAGGCTGTAGGAACATAGGCTATTACTCTGCGTGCGAGACTATTCAAGATATGAAATTATATTTTTCATATCCGTATATGTTACCAGGAATAGGGAAAGTGATAAAAGCATTACAATATGAGCCACTTAGCTTCTAGGAAATTGAAAATGCTCAAATATGCAATTTTGTGCTTTTAAGGGAAAGAGGTGAGCAAATTAGCCATAGTCAAAAACAAACAAACAAACAAAAAAGATGCATTGAGGTCATTACACAAGAAAACGACGTGATGTTGTTTCTGACTTCAACTTTTTGTGGAGGAAAGGGTTTGTAAATACAACTGTAGAAGATCAGAATTTTGAAGCTACAGAGAACTTGTGTTACACCTTCTCTTTAAAAAGATAAAAAAAGATATAACCATTCAGGGATGCCATGTAGGCATTTCTAGTACATTTCTGGTAGGTCAGAATAACCTACCTTTAGCCAAAAGAACAGCAGACCTCTGTCAAGTTTGATTTTGGTATTAGCTGGAGTAGGCTGATTTCCTAGAGCAAGGCTGAGATCCAGTATCTGAAAACAAGATCTCTGGCACGTGAGCCAGGATCCTTCTTATGTCTCAGTAAGAATACTGCTAAACTTGAAGATAGTCACAGGTCACTTAGGATTACAAGAAAGGACCACAAACACTTCCACTACAGCAATTTCATGTGATCACACTCTGTACATACCTCTCCACCTTACAAATCTTCAATCTACCATCTAGTTTTAAGCAAGTTGACAAAAAGGTGAAAAGTTCAAAGATAATCAAGCTCCTATGCATTTTTGTGCATGCATATCCAGACAGAGAAGGGAAATCCTTTTGTTCACCTCAGGAATTCCTTCAGAAAGACCTCAGTCTTACCAGATATCAACAAATCTACAGTGGTGAGCAATTGAAATGTTCCAAAAATGTAAAAAAGCTACAGGTAGACCTTTTGGATACCAGCATCAAGTAATCAGAAGACAAATCCATGACAAACCAGACTTCAACAGTTTCAGTAGATCTATGTATTTTAACATGTACAAAATAACATAAAAGTAACATACCTCTAAGTATAGTGGGGTGGAGATAAGAGCAGTCAATGTCACTGATTCAGTTACTACAGATATTTGACCAGTTTGTATGCTTAATAAAGTAACAAGCCTGATAGTTCCAACTGATTAGATTTTTTATCTATTCTATAGCAATGGAATGTTTTTACTTTTACCCGCTGTTATAAGTATGGAAGTGCAAGATTGATAGATAATATTTTCTAAGCCAAATTGAAAGATACACTGCTTGGACCCCTTATTGCTCAATGAACATGTCCTCCTTATTCCCTCTTTTTTAAATCAGTTAAACATAAACAAATTAACTTCCCATGCATGCTGCTTCTGAGTGAATTATTTTTCATTTTTAGAGTAGTTTTCCATCACTATGAACCTTTTCCTTTCCCTTATGCACCAGCAAACATACTGATACAATTTAAAGGTCATGTTCTTTTCAAACTGACAGGGCCCTCCAAAATTTTGACGAGAGTCCCTCCAAGAATCACACCATACAAACGGAAAGGAATTAAGTAAAGCATCACTTGATGTAGGCTCAATCATGTGAACTGATTAGAAAATGTAACCAAGGAGAGAGGTGATTCAAAGTGTGACGGACAACATTTCAAAGAAAGGAGATGTCATGTTGATAATAATAAGCAAGTACCTGACATTGAAGGAGGGGGGTGAACACAGAGGGTCAATAAAGATATAATTGCCTTCAGCTACTAAAAAAACACTAAAACAAAATAAAACAAAACTCTTGTTTCTAACTTTTCTTTTCAAATCTCAGCACAAATATTTAAAATGATCAGAGCATTTCATCTTCAAAGTTCAAGTTAAGTTTTATCCAAAAATACAAAAAAAAAAAGTATTAATAACGCTTCAGTTGTTCAGTTCATTCTTTCACACAGTATAAAGGATACCTGAAAGTTCAAAGTCAAATATATAAAATTTACCTTAAAGGTTATATTGATACATATTGACTTGCATTATAAGTTTGATCATCTTTAAGAAAACAGCACTGGCTTTGATTTGTAACACATCATTCAAAGAAGTCATATAAGAAGTAAGTAAGTTTATCTGTTTGAAAGATGTCACTAATCAGGACATTGATTAGTTCTTCACACATTTTAAACTGAACCAATCTAAATACTTTCAATAAGCATGGTATAAACCAGATTGTGATAAGAATATCTTCCCACAAAACAAAAGCGACAGTTACCATGTATTAAGAACAGCAGATGAATATGCAGCCCAAAGGAACACCCCATTCTCCACCCTATTTAATCAATACAGAGCTTAGTTAAACTGAAATGAAGGGTATCATACTCCTGGCCTCTTTTCAACAGTAAACAATAGTCTTCCTTTTGTAAAGAAAATGTATGTATATGTATGTTTACTTCCTAGTTCTCTAACTGTGGATCTTTATTTTCCCATCAGATGCTAAGATTTATGGTTTACAACACAGTTCCAGTATGCAATGAACTACTATGGTAACAATTTGAAAACATTGCATTCAAAATTAATTTAATAATAACCTGCCTTCTCTTGTCTGTATTTAAATGTGTACAATGTATATAGATAAGTGCAATCTTAACTGATTTAGATACTATGTTCATACGAATGTCAAAAAGTTCACTGAACCCTTTTAATGTTTTAGCCAACCGGNCCCTTTTAATGTTTTAGCCAACCGTGGACTGAAGACTACAGTTTCTTAAGAAGCAGATATGGAGCTTTTTTTCCTCTAGCTCAAATCCAGACCAAATTTGCATCAGGTAAGGTCTCTTAAATAGTTCAGGCAGAATAAATCAGAGGTACATCTCAAGTTCTCACTGGACAAATGCCCATTTCATCAGGAAAGTAATAAACCATGGCACCCATGACAAACTTCAAAGCTATTTGGTTGACACAGTGCCAGTTCAAGGCTTGTCCATGTGTCTCAGATTGAAAGCTCCAGGACACAACCAAGGTGACACCCCAGTCATACAAACT
>VXAV01007763.1:192608-217826 GCA_013399715.1 Alectura lathami | reverse complement strand
AAAAAAAAAAAAAAAAAAAAAAAAAAAAAAAAAACAAACCTTAAAAATACTGAATAACTGTACCTTTATAAGCAGGGAAGGGCCTGACTTGCTTGAGCTGCTGGAGGAGGGGAACACACTGCGCAACAGCCGCCTCTTCAGGCTGTTCTCCCTCGATTTGGAGCTGGGGCTGCCCTCTCCTGAGGGCCTGGTGTTCGCTTGTCGCGCCAGACACGGCTGAGGCCAGCACTCTTCCAAGCTCCTTTTGCCCACCCTATCACTCTCCCCCGGCAGGGCTGGCACGTGCTGCAGAGCAGAAGCACGCTGGAGGCAGCTGCTGTCGACGCCCTGGAACTCTGAAGGCCCGAGGGACTGTGCTTTCATCACCATGCCGTTGGGGTGAGGCTGCCCATCCAGCCTGGGTTTGTAATCGGGCCACATGGTCTGCCTGCGGCTCACCTTGGTCCCACCATTGCAGTTGAGGTAGTTTCCGTATTTGTCTGCCCAGTCTGCTTCAGGACTCTGCAGATACATGTCTGGGGATCTGTCTTCCCCCAGGAGCCCAAGGGACTGAGCTCTCCTCCTGCTGGTGGGGCTCCTTCCCCTCAGAGTGTTGGAACTGATGGCAGACAGCTTCTGGATGTCGTTGAGGATCCCAGAGATGTAGCCTTCCACTTCCACGGTGCTGCCCCTCACGACTGTCTGTGAATCACAGGGGAAGGGTGAAACACGAGAGCAAAAGCGGGATGTTTGCAGCACTCCTGGCTCTCCTGTGCTGGAATGGTGCTGCCCTGCATCACTGAGGCTCAACAAGCTCCTGAGAGCATTGGCTCTCTCAAGAAGTTACAGCATGCCCCAAGCTCCATCTGCAAAAATCGCCTTGCTGCTCCTGTCAAAGGTTCATCACCCCCCGTGGCACCCTCAACAGTGTTGTAATCAGCCTCCCTCAGGCTGGTTCTCTACAATTTTCGCTACTGCATCTTAATCTTGACCAGTGAAGACCACGCTGTTCCAGCACTATACTCCTCCTCTGTTCTGCCAAGCTATTACAATCAAAAATGACAAACAGAGGGTCACACCGCCTCACAACTGCCTTGTGAGCAAAGGATGAAGAACAAGGCTTCCATCCAAACAAGCAACAGCCCTACAGAAGCAGGACACTTGAAGTGTCAGTAGATTATATAGGACTCTACCTTGTTTATTCTAGAACTGAAAAGCTTACAGAAGCTCTTTTAGTGCTGGAAACCAAAATGTTTCATTTCTTCACAGCAATTCACAGCATAGAATCACTCCCACACTCCTAAATCTCTGCCTGAGGAAAATCCTGCCCTGGAGTGATGGCAATCTCCTGTTTGCTAACTGAACTCTGGGGATCTTCTAAAGATGCTGAATTAATTACGCCAGGCCTAATATTTAGCTGGTGCAAAACAGCAACCCAGAGACTTGTCAGTGGGGTGGGAAGAGTCTTCTGTCCACTCTGCCTCATCCTTTAGAGACTCCAGCCATACCAGTTCACTCCAGTTAAGGGCACAAGTTCATAAAAGGGTCTGAGCAGGGACAGATGTAATGGTCACAGAGTCTCAGTGGGATGCCCCCACACCTCTGGGGAGATGGGAGAGAAAGACGCCCTCCTCCACTGCTCACTGATGTACTCAATGTTTGTACAAACTTGGAAAAAGGATAGATCAAAATAAAATAAAATCTCAGGAAGCCAGCTAGTCTGAAGAAGAGGGACAAAAGTCACTCCAAAAAGCCTTCTCACATGTTCTCAAAAGAAAAAGTCTCCAACAAGAACAGATGCTGCGGCCTCTCCAGGAAACCCATTCCTGCACTCACCTCATCCTCTGCCTAAAAACTTCATAAAATTAGACCCAGGTCACTCCTGGTGTGCCTCGAACCCATTAACGCAGTCCTATTCCCAGCGGACAAGGAAGATGGGAGGGAGTTGGCTGTACTCTGCAGTCATGCCTAAGGACTGCATCAGATTAATGAATAAGCATCCAGATGTGAGCCAAATCCGCATGGAATGCTCCTACAGAGATCATGCCTTACTGACCAAGATTTAGAAATGAGATTTTAAAAAAGAAAAGTGGCCTTGTAGCTTGTGAAAGCTACACACAGTGCATGTCCAAAAAAAAAAAAAAAAAAAAAAAGGAACAGCTATGAAAGTTGAATCCAGGACCTTATATAAAGTGCTCAGCTTAACAGGCAGTTAGCACTGAAATAAATAAATAAAATAAAATAAAATAAAAAAAACAACAACAACCTTAGTACTGATTGCCCAGAGCAGCTGTGGGTGCCCCAACCCCTGGGGGTGCTCAGGGCCAGGCTGGGTGGGCCCAGGGCAGCCTGATCCAGGGGGTGGCAGCCAGCCCACGGCAGGGGTTGGGGCTGGAGGGACTTTGGGGTCCCTCCCAACCCATGCCATTCTATGATTGTATTCTTTGAGTCTATTTTTCCTAATACTCAAGGAAAATCTGTCCAGTTTGCTCTGGGAATGTCAGTAACAGCGCCAAGAGCCTAACACAAGTCAAGAAGTGGGACAGATCCATCATTTCTCCCTGACCCAAAGCCTTTTACCTCATGACTGAGGGAAGCTGGGTAGCTTGACGGGATTGTCTTATTTCTCATAAAGCCATGCTGGCTGCTGGCTCTTACCCTGTTATCTCTGGGAAGTGGCTGCAAATAGATTACTTGCTTATTTGTTCCAGTTTCTTTCTGGGAATTGAAATTATTCTGACTGATCTGTAATTCCTTGAATTTTATTAGGCCCAGCTGACTTGAAAACATCCAACTTATCTAAGAGGTCTCATGTTCTCCTCTTATTCTAGCCTGAGTTCTCGTCCCTTTGTGCTATCTTGTGTTAGCCAGCTGATCACGGTTAACCTTTTCAATTAAGACTTTCAATTAAGAAGAAAAACCATTAAACATTAAAAAACTCTGTGTCATCTGTTATTAACTTTCTTCCAAAATGAGCAGTGAACAAATTCTTTCCTTCCTTCTCCTCCTCCTCAGTGTACTTATGATGTTTCCTTTGTGTCCTTTGTGTTCTCTGAGGATGACATCTCTCTCTGTGCCTTGGCCTTCCAGCTTTTTCCCTACATAAATTTCTTTTTTGTTTGCCCTTTATAACTTGACCTAGTTTCCACCTTTCTGAGCAATCCTCCCGCAGTTTAAGCTCATTAGAGAGCTCCTGATCTACCCAAGTTGGCCTCCTGTTACATATTTTCTGTCTTCTCTGCACTGTGGATCTATCACCTACTACATTTTGAACCTCAAAGGAGATTCAGGACACCACAAAGAAAAACAATTACGCCCTTCCTTTTTATTTTACCTATTCTTCCCAGGCAAAACTTTCCCTTACAAATCAGCGCTCTGTTCAAGGATCCTGACATGCCACTTACACCGCAGGCTTGGGTTTGCATTAATACTGGCATTACACTGAAATGTAGTCCCATTTACTCCTCCAATTGTAAGCAACCATACGCAAAAGGCAAAGTACGTTCAATAGATAGCTATTTTCTTTTAAGTCCTTCCTGAAATCCAAGTAGTAATATGTCTATTTTAGAACCTACCTTTCAGTTTTTAGGCCCTTGTCTGCCCATTGAATTCCTTACAGACCCCACCCTTACCCCTGCCTGAAAGCACGTGGGAAGCATTGCCTCAGCTTGGGCCTCCCTGATAACCCGGGGAACAGGAAGGAGCAGTCTTCATCTCTTACCTTCATAGGCTGGAGCTGCATCCGGGTGATCCTCGAAGGGTCGACCACTGGCTTGGGGCGCCTCAGTGTGTCCAAAATATTCTGCCATTGCGGTGGCAGGCCCACGAATTTGCCCTCCTTTGGGTCAAACGAGGTGTGGACACGGTGCTCAAAGTTCTGTGGGGCCGAGATCTCAGGGCGTTTCTTCTTCTTCTTGCGGAACATGATGCCTGGGTGAGAGGAGGGAGTGCAGTCAGTGCTCCTGCATGTCTAGATACTAAATGAAAAAAATGAAAAAGCTAAAATGAAAAAAATTGAGACTCCTTTCCCATGGGTGTAGAGAGATAGAGCTTTTGTAACAGTCATTACAATTACAGCAAGCCAAAATCAGCTAACAAATATGCCCAGACAGAGGAGATGTTAAAAATCGAAATTGATAGCCAAAAGCCGGGTGTAGATAGACAGAAAGCCAAAAGTTTTTAACTATTCTGAAATTGGGAACATATGAAGGAACAGGAAGATTCAACGTTCCACATGTGGTCACTTAACTCTGACATTGTCAGAATAAAACACAGCTTGAATAACTGGGGAGCTGCCATGGATGGACACAACCTCTTCAGATAAGATAGGGAAGAGATGAGGTGAAGGGGAAGAAGCAGCTCAGAGGCAGGGAGGTGTTGTCTGGAGAGCCAGGCTTTTCACAGGGGTGTGTGGTGGGAGTCTGAGAGGTGACAGCCATAAGCTGACACAAGAAATGTCCCAGCTAGATAGAAGAAAAACATTTTTGTGATCAGGAGAGTCCAGCGTGAGAGCAAGTTGCCCGGACGGGCTGTGCAGTGTCCATCCTTGGAGATTTTCATGAACAGAAGGGATGAAACCCTGAGCAACCTGGTCTCAGCCCAGAGCTGACCCTGCTCTGAGCAGGGTGTTGGACTACAGATGTCTTGAGCTGCCTTCTCCCCTGAATGTTTCCATGATTCTATGAAATGGTTTGATGGCTTTAAAGTTACAAGTATTCCAAGCGACATTTTCCTGTTTGCTGCTGTGGAAACATGGTTAACGGACAACTGACTGTGGATGCAGTGGAACAGGTGTACTCCACAGCTCAGCACCAGGATGGATTGAGCAAAGAGATCCGTAAGAGAGACCAGACAAAACAGGGTGACACAACATTTTGGGTGGTTCAGTGCTAAAGTTTTCAAGATTGGGAAAAATCTGTGCAGATTTAGTTCAGGCAACTTACATCCACCAGTAGAAAAGATACAACTTATGCAAGCTCTTTGCTTTTCCACTGGCAACTTTCTGCTTAGCCATCTGTACTCAGACTTTTTGGGGCAGAAAGCCTCTAGGAGTGACCGTAGACACTATTAGAAATAAACTGTGTGGAAGTCCTGTCTTGCTTTGAGCAGAGCTTATAGTCCCCTGGCTATCCAAATTCAACCCCTTCCATGGGAGCAGAACAACAAAGCACAACCTTATACCCATCTTCCTCTTCAGGTTCACACTTCCTAGGGTCTGATACGAGAACTCCTTTTCCCCAGTCCTTATTTCCTTCACTCTGAAGACAGCCCTGCACACCAAATGTACCTTAAACTTGATTACTGAAAGTCAGTGTTGAGATTCCTGGGAAATGTTCTAGAAAACTGCTCTACTGATGTAGTTCTCTAAGAAATGAACCCAGATGCGCTGCTCCTGAACCTCTGGAAGTAAACATGCAGAGTTATTGTTGAAAACCAGCCAAAATCGTTGGAAGGAGGGCAACGCTTCTGATTAAGTGGTTCCCACAGCCCTAAATTAATAATGTTGTACCTGTAACATTTCCCCTGGCCACTCATTGATTCACTTTAAACTATGGTAGCAAACTGCTAGCTTTGAAGATAGAAACACAGCCTGTGACCGCGCAGCATAACTCTAGTCCATGACTTTTTATTCCACAGATTATTGCAGTCCATCAAGCACACAGCAGCACTGCAATCATTGCTGTAAGAGAAGCAGCACATTCTGGATACTGCTAGGCTGGAACAATTGATCTCCAAACTCAATCTTGCATAATATTAGCACTGGCCTTTCATTAACATTGCTTAGAGCAGTGAAGACTCCCTCTGCCTTGACACCAGGCTGAGGATTTCAGACACTTGATCTTCAATTAATAGTGATCTCTCTTCCCCTGCACAGGACTTCAGCTTCCAACTATTTGTGCTGAATAAATATTTGCAAGGGTCAGAGGCACAGAACACACACAGAGATAATGCTGTGCGGTAGACGCACACACGCTCGCTTCTAGGAGACACTACCCTCAAAAACCAGCACACCTCATGCTTTTTGCCCCGCAGGGAAACACAAGTCAAACATCTTCTGAGCTGTTTCACTAAAAACCTGATTAGAGAGCAAAGTGCAGCTGCCAGGTGAACAACGACTGACTCCTAGTGCCAGACTGAGATGCTGAATATGTGCACACGCTTGCTTAGCATGGTGACCATGATCCTGCAGGCCCTGGAGTAGCCAGTGTTTGTATGTCACAAAAAGGCTTTGACACCATCTGAACCCCCAGCCATGCAATCCATCCCTGGTGAAATACAGACTGCACATTGACAATGCCCTCTGCAATCCAGAAGCCTATGAAGATGCCTCACAGCTCAAAAGAGGAAAAAAAAGAAAGAGAAAAAGGCTAGGCAACTAAAAACAAACACACACACACACGCACACACATATACAAAAGAGGCTGGAAGCAACTGCTCTGCCTAGAAGAGGTTTTGCAGCCAGGATAATCTTCGCTCAGAATGTGTGCCAATGGAAACCCAAACATGTCTTAATGGAGAGATTCTGGGAAGAGAGGCTAAGCTCCAGGTCAGTACTGCAACTCCTCAAACACCGTGATTCACCTCTAACGCCCCCCAGGTGCTGCACAGTAACTATTAAGCAAGCCTGAAGTCAAAGGCCGATTCTTTAAGGTGTAGACAACCCTGGAAAAGAAAGATATTCTAATGGCTCGTGGTGTTAGCAGACCAACGGCTGGTGCTACTGAGGAGCTTCCACAGCCTCCAAGGAAGGCAGGAAGCGTACCTCGAGCATTACATCCAGTGCCCGAGTGCCGAATTGCTGACTACACGTCACTCATGACAGCTACTTGATCCACCAGTGCAGGGGCATTTCCAGACACGGATGTTACTGCTGTAACCAGCATCTTTCCTTCTCCTGCTCCTCCTCTCACAGTTTCGTTCCTCATCCTGTCTCTATAAGGAGAAGATATTCAGGGCATAGCAGATGCTGTCTTTTAAGTTTGCTCTTTAGTGGCTTCAGGTGGCAGGGGTCTTGTAAAACGTGGTTTTAAAATTGCCACAACCATTAGCACGATTGTTTGTTGAACCAGAAGATGAATGATTACAGCTAAACTGCAAGGTTCCAAATGCTCAGTTTAAAAGTCTGGGTGATATTTTAATATCACCCCCAGTAGAACAGCAGCTCCATGCCAGCCTATCAGTTTGCATAAGCATAAACAACGTACATCTGTAGGTTTACACGGAATGACTGCACCTGCCAATCAGCACCTGGAATACACCCAGTTCCTACATACAAAAGCATACTTACTAAACCCAGAAAGCAGCATCTACTAAGTTCATGGTCAGTTTTAGAGTGATTAGCTGACATGGCCTGCATCTACCCCACTGGCTCTTCTAACAGACATCTTACAAACAGCAACATGTAATCGAGTCCAAATACAACACACCCCTGGGTATCCAATGACATTTGCTTTACATGGTCAGCACCAATCTTTGATTATAAAGACATTGCCATATCAGACAGGTGGTTTAAAGGTACACTGCATTAAGATCAAATGAAATTCACACACTAAAAATAGTTATTTGAAACCCAGTGGATTGTAATAATCTGGGTAGGTTTTGCATTTCACTGAGGTCTGTATTTAAGCAGTCTCCTTTCACTTTGTGGTTTTCATGCAGGAGCTACTTATTTTTATTTCCAATACCCAGCTAGAGAATGTTTAAATAAAAAACATAAAGCAGGCCTTTTCTAATTCAGTAAGAAATTCATAAGAACATTTTATGCATATAAGATTTTGTAAATCAAGACAAACCTGTATTTAAACGTAGACAGCATCCCTTTAATATAATAATACAAACCCTGTGACACTGATATTATAATCATCTGCTAGACTGTAGTCTTTCATTCATTGCTGACAACTGTACCATAAGAAATGTCACAAACATAAATAATAAAAGTCACTACCACAAGACAAAAGCAGTCGGAGATTGAAATTCTCTCAGCGATCCATTCCTGCTGCCTGGGAAACCACGTTAGATTTTTCAACTCCAGATATAGCTGTTCCTAGATGATACAGTTCCAAAAGCTGTCACATCTGCCAGTGAGCATGAGAGAAAAATCCCACAGCCAGCAGATCCAGAGCAGGGGGAGGGATCAGCTGGGAAGGAGGGGCAAGAAGAGAGAAGGGTCAGGCTCAGATGAGAGGAAGGGGTGGGAAGGCTGGGGATGGGAGGGAGAGAGGGGAATCAGAGTTAGGAAGAGAAAGAGCAGTGGCTGGGGGGCAGGTAACCCAAGGGGCAGGGCACAGAAAAGAATCCCTCCACTGGAGAAAAAAAAAAAAAANAAAAAAAAAAAAAAAAAAAAAAAAAAAAAGTAGATAAACGTTATCAGGAATGGCTCATGACAACCCAAGAGTTCAAACAGTCAGACAAAGGAGCTGGCACACACCGAGCACACACTGATATTTAACCTGACTTGCCTCCACCCTGTGCACATCCAGCTACATGCTCCGTTGGTGGGTACGCACTGAACTTTGCTGTGCACAGACACTCATCTGCTCACACACACACTCGATGATAGCAAAGACAGCAGAGGGCTACTTCAGTCTCACTTGTGTAGTTCCCAGTTAAAAACAAGCTTGCCCTCCCCCTCCTCGCTGCAGCAACTGAACTCACTCAGGGCTTGTTCTGCTGCCATCACAGACCTGGACGCAGCTCGCTGCGTTCCTTCCTCCCTGGGCAAGAGATAATGCCCTGTCCCTGGGTCAGAGAAAGCTGTTCTCAGGATTTCCAAGCATTCCTCCAGCTGAAAATGCTGGCCAGCCATGGGAGGAGGAGGGAGGAAAGAGAAGAACCGAGGACCTGAGGAACTGCAGTGGGGCTGGAGTCAGAAGATGAATCCACCAGTTAAGAGGAAAAACAGATTTCTGTATTTTCCTACCCAGGTCACTGCCAAGTAATGCATTTCAAATGCGACCGAAGCTAAATAGGCCATGATCAAGGCATGCATGCGCGCATGTGTTCACGTGTGTGCAGGAGAATATGCACAGATGGCATTCAGTGCATTCCATAGCTCCTAAAATCCTCACGTTTACCCTCCTGAGGTCTCTGACATGGTCGTTATTTACAATGAGCCATAGATGCTCAGAGCACTTTGCAGACAAAGAAATATGACAGGTTCCTTCCCTGAGGAGCTTAAAAATCTGAATGTGGCTTCACAGGGCGAAAAATGACAACAAAGGGTGAGTGAAAGGAGGAAAGAAAAGGCAGATGGGCTGAAGTCTGAAATGGGATCTGAGAGCACAGAGCCTTGTTGCAATGGCCCCTGCCACATTCATATGCCAGACCAGCTTTAGAGGTGCTGTTTTAGGTCCTTTGCTTCCCTAAAGGAAGAATGGATGCTTGCCTCTGGTGCGCTATCACCTCCCCTGTTTCAAGCCCTTTCCTTCCACTCCTCTCTCTCTTTCTCTCTCTCTCTCTCTCTCTCTCTCTCTCTCTCTCCCCTCAGCAGCAAAGCTGTGTGTTGGTGTGAAGTAGCAGCACAGCAAACTGATGTAACGCTCTAAATCCTGCACAAACACACACGAGTGCACAGATTAATATTACATTAGAAATAAGCTTAGGCAGAGAGATATTCGTTATAGTGCTGGGTTTATTTTTGACAAGTGAGAAAAAGAACCCAACTGCTTGACAGTTTTTCCACTGCTTCCACTGAACAGGGTCTGAAAGCCTACGGTGCTGTCTCTTTCTGCCCTGCTCCATTCCCTCACTCACAAATTAGGGCTAAAAGCTGAGATGCGGTGAACGCCCCTCTGCTTGGGTTGTTTTGGGCGCTGATCAGGGACAGGCTCCTAGGTGTGTTTGAGCTGTATGAGGCCAAATTCATTCTGGGACAGAGAAGCAAAGGAAAGACCTCTTGAACTTTCTGAAACCAGTACAGGCATGTTCCAAATGCTAATAGGCTTTGTTCCTTGACAAATAATAAAGCTTTCCATTATTTACAGTCTCCTACAAATCACAGCTAAACTCACTGTCCTGCTGTGCCAAGCTCTGAGGACAGTCCCCACCCTCCGGAATTTTCATCTAAACAGACGAAAGGAAAATGAATTATTATCCTCATTTGCAGATGAGAAAGAAAAAAAAAAGTGACTAGCCCATTTTTTTTCCTGGCTAAGTCTAGTTTAGCAAACCTGAAAGAGCTCCCAGGTATGCCTCCTGGCTGCTTTTTAACTACATATCAAGGCCAAATCGAGGCCCAACACACCCTGGCTTCCTTGGAGAGAAAACACAGGTGCACAGCACCACTGGGAGCCAAGACAGGTTCTGATCACGTGTTTGATCCTGGCACCAGCAGGTAGGTCTAGACACCATGACCAAAACCTATAGCGCAGACAGAAATCACACCCAAACCTCAACTGCATCCCATGCCTCCATCAGAAGATGAGCCTTTTCCGTTTGTACTTGGTTTGTAAGAGGTTTACAGCTAGCAAATACTGCTGCAGCACCAGAAGCAGGATGCAGCCCACCTCAGCCTCTTCACCCTCGCCAGTGAGAGGTGTGCTGCAGGTCGTAAGGCTCAGACATGTCACTATAACATCCGTGAACCATTTTCTCCACCTTTTAAACACCTGATGTAGCTCTGTCTTCTTCCAGATACACAAAACCATACAGCACTGCACCTCTTTGGCATATGCCTGCTTCACTCTTCCGTGTCCAGAGAATCACTGCATTGTTTCAGATGGTTTTACAGACGTTATTTTGCTACAAAAGATTAAAAACAAGTGGCTGTATTTATGTATTAACGCAGAATACCAAAGGGCTTCAAGATAGGGCGGGATATGGAGCTTCAATCTCCAAAGTCTTGCGCGCTAGATCCACTCTAAATCAGCATAAAGATACTACCAGGATAAGAATAAGAATATTTTAGGCTCTGTCTGCAAAAATTCACATGAATAAAGTTTCATACATCTGATAGAAGGTTATGTTGGGACAAGGGAAAGGGGCCCCATCTGGCCTGCTGGGTCACATGGCAAAGGAAGGAGCCAAGGCACCGGACTGCATCTGGGGAACAGGCCACACCGAAACACTGGGTGCTGTGTCCCCTGGTTCTGTCTGACTCCTGTCACCTCACTGTGCTCCTGCAGACACCTGCACGCCTGCCCCAGCAGAGGCACTGGTGACCACACACGTCCTGGATGGCAATCCTCGCTCCAGCAGCATGGCAAAGGGCTGGCAGAGTCACCACAGTGATCCCCAGACCACCTGCTGGTGTAAGGATGCAGGTGTTAAACTTCCTTCCAAGTAACACTAAGCAATCTTTCTCCCTCTTTATGGTCACTAGGTTCTCCCAAGCGAGGTGCATATATATTTAATTAAATCTATTATTTCGTTGCTGTCAACAGCCTGCAACTTGCGTTATCCCCACGGGGTTCACTGATGAGAAAACGGCAGCCCAGTGGGTCCCAAAACACAGGGAGGAGAGTCCAGCTCCAGCCCCACACCGCCTGGCTGACTGTCAGTGCCTTGCTACTCACTGCTGCCACTGAACAGCACTGACTGATGAGGAAATTTCAATTACAACAGAAAAGACTTCTTGCAGGGAGCATCAGCTATTCTGCTTAGTGAGGAAAAGAAAAAAATGCCGTGAGTGTGAATGTTCACACAGCATTCCGTAATGTTAAAATCCAAGGTGCACTCATAGCACAAGTAAATATAAATAACTGTTGTCTAACAGTTAACTCTACTCGTCAATAAATTACAAAATAACCTGATTACTAACACCACAAATTAAAATGGCTCTGCCCTAGGGTAAATGTAATTTCCTGAGATTTTTTCTGAGGGAAATCAATTCCAAATTTTAATCTGTCATCACCCTACATTCACGTTGCTTTCTTACGCCAGGCAAATGGAAGATCAGTCTGAAACCCACAACAGCATAGCTGAGATCTCAGTGCATTGGTTCTCAACCCACATGTTAATCCTCCTGCAACCTTTTAGAAACCATACTGAGAAATTCCTTAGAAGCAAGGCCTGCATCAGCCAAGTCCCAGTGCGCTACTCCGTAGCGCTGAGCCTATATTACTCTACCTTGGAAGCCCAAGAGGCAAGAAAACTGATCCCCTAGTTCAGAACCTCCCATGGTAAGATCTGAAAGTCTGCTGCATTTCTCCAGTGAACGGTGGTGGGCAGGACAACATGTTGGTTAGCCTTCAGCTGCTCTTGCTGACTTCACAGCTCATGTCCTACATGTGCAGAACTGCTCTGCAGCTCTTAATGTGATCTGACCTCAGCATGGTACCTCTATCGGTACCTCAAGAGAACAAGATGTGCAATGCAGAACTTGGAACCTGGCTGAGTCTTTGCCTGCAGGAGGAGTTTGCTAATCCATGCTGTTTTAAGCAATTTGCACAATATTTAGCTCTTTTTTTTCTGCTTGTGAATTTCCCTGTGCATATAAGAGAAGTAGGTTAAAAAGTGCTCTTTTTTTTTTTTTTTTCTGATCAGAGACAGGAAAGTCAAGCTTTTATAATGTTTCTCTTTGTGAATGAAAACTATTTTGCAACCAAGCAAGATTCTGTTTCTCACTTTTGCCAACCTTGGCAGTAGGACCCAGGATTTTTTTTCCAGGCATGTGCGTACATCTTTGACCACACTTGCACCCGCCTAGGCAGAAACTACCCCTGCACAGGGAACAGACTGAAGCACTTCTACTAACCCAGCAAGCTACTTGTTGATAGCTCTTTTCCTTATTTGATCAGCTGTCTTTGTTCCTAGATACATAAACCATGGCTCACGCTTAGCACACAGGATACAGCATAGAATATGAAAACCAATATACAGCTTCATCACACCATCAAGAATGAGACTGTTCAAAGGGATGGTGCTTGAGAGGGAGTCACACAGCGGCATTCCTTTCCCCAGCAGCTCTCTGAGGCTCAGCTGCTCAGATTTTACCTAACACAACATTCAGAAACGCAGGGGAAGACTCAGCAAACACCTCTTACCCTTCGTGCATTCCCCAGCCCCGACAGAGAGCTCTCACTCACCAGCCACAAACTTCTCTTCTGTTGTTTTTCTTTTCAGTACTCTGTCCCCAATTGCATTAAGGCATTAATGTCCTGGCAAAGAAGAAAACAATCGTATCAGCAAACATTCATGGACAGGACTACTTTCTGTAGCTGTGAGGTGAAATACATGTCTGTGTATGTTGGTTAGCACTTGGCAAAAAAAAAATTAAGTAGAAATGCCCAAAAGAATTGTTGATAGTAACTTAAATAGAAGGAGATTAGCCAGCTTTCAGATAGCCAAGCGGCACTCACACGCCCATACGCACACGAGCACTACAATGTGGTGCCTCAGTAGGTGTGCTGAAAGCACCTTGGCTAGCACGGCCACCAGGAGGTCAGGAATACAGACATGAGGGGTTTTAACTGGTGAGTCAGTTAGACTTCTTCATGAGATATGTGCAGGTCCTCCCAGATACTACAGGCTTAAGAGCATATATTGCTATGTCTCACATAAAGGCAATGAGCGTGCACGCTCCTGACATGCTGTCTGCTTTCACAAGCATCACCCAGAGTAATTTTAACCCCTCCTTCACCCCAATGGTTTAGGAGCATCGCCCTGCAAGATTCAACAATGCATTTTCCTCTCTGCATTCCCCACCATCTTCACTGTCGATAGATTAAATTGCTAGACCCCAGACACCACAGACCCATGCACTGGCCTGTCTAAAAGACCGTGGAAAGCAAAAAACACAAGGTCTTACTGGCAGTCCTGCTGCAACAGTGCCGGGACAATTCCAAGTGAGAAGAGAAAGAAGGGTCTGCAGGGAAACTCTCCCACTGCCATGCAGCAAAGCCGATTGGAGGATGGTGTTGCTGGGCTATAGGAGTAAAGACGAAGTAAACTCCTTCCCAAAGGAATCCAGCTCCTGGTTTTTCTTCCCTTCCAGAACCATCCCTTGAGAGAAAAAATGGTGTGACTCCCCGAACCATTCGCCTCTCACTTTGCCCAAGGCTGGCACTGCCAGCACACGTGGGATCGTTATGCCTGTTCTTGGCTGGGCTCTGAAGGGAAGGGGTTAATCCGTAGTAGCACAGCCACTGGGGAGCAGAGACATTAGTTTAAACCGACAAACCTAGCCCTCTGTAAACAGAGGAAACAAATCGCACGGAACAGCGGCCATTAGGACAGCGTTGCCACTGCTCTAAAGAAAGCAAGCAAGTCAGCGTTGGTCCCCAAACCTGCAGGAGGGAGCTTACCCCTGACTCCTCATTGCTCCGTAACCAGAGGTGAGGTGGAAACGCTCTGCCCCCGGAATCCGCTGACGTGCCGATTAACTTGGGAGCGAGAGACGGCGGGAGAAAGCGGGAGAAGGAAAAGGGGTGGAGGCACGTCTGACATGTTTGTGCAGTGCCTGCTTCACCTAAGCTGCTGAGTTTGATTTCAGGGCGTGGTAGGAGATGGGACACAGACACGCTCGGCGCGGAGAAGCCTCAGCTCCGTGCTGGGAGGAGAACGATGCAGGCCGACAGCGGAGCCTCTCAGGACTGTCTTCTCACCATGCCCTCCTAGAGTGGGAAGAGAGAGAGAAGAGCTCGGTCACACCTGTGCACCAAGGCTGGGGAGGTCTCGAGCGAGAAGCTCAGGAAGATCATCTCCCATTCCCCTCCATGCTTTCTCACCCCTCCCCACTTCGCTGCTGACCTATTAAAGCTTCCACTTGCTTGTTAGCTCTTCTCTCTCGGCTCCACAGCCTCAGGGCCTAGAGCTGCTGCGGCTTCTAACGAATCCCGACATCTCTGCCTGTGTCGCCTGGCTGCAGATTTCAGGATCTGCCACCAATTCCTTGTCATCCCTGTCAGGAAAGCTTTGATCGTTTGCTACGTGGCTGGTGATGGAAGAATTCACCAATTTATTTGCATTGCAGATGCGCGGCACATGACCTGGCGCTCTTTACTTCTCCCCTGTCGCTCAGCATGAGTCAGTGCTGCGAGGTCTGAAGTCTAGTAGCACCCTATAATCCTGTTGCAATGCCTGTGCTGTGCATCAGGTTTCCTGTCTTGTGGAAAGAGACGTTTCCACGAGCGACTCGGACTCGCTAGGACACCGGCTCCACTGCTGCGCACCGGTGGCGGATGTGCACAGGTTGAAGGGGCTGGGCACTGTGGGGATTACAGCAGGGGAGGGGCCGGAGGTCACACCTGCAAACCCAACAGCTGCTCTTCCTCCTCTGCAAATAAAGGGGATTCTTGGCCTCTCCCAGCCGCCAAGAATAAACAGGGCTGGCTTAACCCCAAGATGTATTCTATTTGGGTACAAAGAGCAAGGATAAAAGTCAGCCTTAAAAATGTTTTTTGCACCTCGATTCTGTTGAACTGCCCTTAAAATGAATAAATGTCCTCTTACTAATAGCCATAATTTCTGCTGGGTGTGAGCTTGTGCAGCGAAGGTGGGCCAGCACCTTTTAGCACATTTGTTTCTCCATTCTCATTTTCCTTCCTGCCAACCCACCCTGCCTAGGCAGTGGCAGCGTTGTGTAGTGCACAAGAGCTATGATTACATTATGGAGAAGGAACACAACTGGGGATCATAGGTAGAGGGAACCCTGACATTTTAGCTGATGGTCTGAGGTTCATAATGCTCATTTACAGACCTGCTAGCTAAATTGTGGGAGGTTGCTTCCTTAAAGCACAGTCACTTCATCTAAGTTACACTGCAGGTCCCTGCCTGCCAGAGCCTGCCAGAGGGACTGAGATTTCCCGCCTGTTACCTCACAGCAACATCCCTAGGGTAAAGGAAGTAAAGTTAGCCAGGTTCCCTTCTGTCTGGGGAATAGCTTGTCTCTTCCATGCACAGATGCAATTGGAAAAAAAAAAAAAAAAAAAAAAAAAAAAGTCCACATTAATAGCAATCAAGAGAGGGGGAAGAGGGGGACAGCATACTTTCACCAAAAGACTGGCACTTGCAAGACACAAAAGCAGCTGTGGGAGACCAGAGATGAGGAAACAGAGCATAATCCTCCTAGGTGTGGAGGAAACACAACAATGAGTGCAAACCATCATCGTCATCTGTCACATCTATGCTTTGCTGATGTGCCAACCAGCGAGGAGTCAGCCATCTGCACACGGATAGCTTTGGGAGCGTCACAAAGAGATGTCGTTTATCTTCTACAAGGAGTCACCCAGGCTCGGAACTGCCTTCAGATTTGCATAAGTATTATATTTTATATGTTTACATGCTAAGACAGTCTTCTAGAAGAAGGTGCAAGTTCTTCATAAATGGAAGAGCTTGATTTTACTTGTCAAGATACAAGCTTAGATGGAACGAAGGTGGCTTTGAGCGGGTGTGAACCTCTGCTGCCTACAGTGTTAATGAAAAACTAGGACAGATTCCAGTCTTTCTCTTCACAACTTTGGTCCCAGTAGTCCTCTGCACTTTGAAGAAAAATTTACCAGTAAAAGTGATGCATCTCTAATTTTCCCCTTTAGCATCCACCCCTTTATGAAACACTTGCCTGCTCCTTCCCTGCCCACTGCTGCCTTCTTGCCTAGAGAATTGCACAAGATAATATAAATAATTATGCTCACACATTTCTACAAACACATGCACACCCCCCACTCCTCCTACGGCCACCATACTCTACGCTGCTCATTCAGATCCTGTCTGTCTCCCCTGTGGCAGCCATAACCAGCGAACAAGAAGTGATGAAGGGGACATTGACTAAATGCTTGCACCACAGACTGCTTACCTCACTTGTCGATGCACTAAATGGCCATTCCATTCTCCTAAGTCCCCTCCCCAGACACAAAGCATAGCAAATCTGAGATGAAAAGTGCTGATCTCTCCTCTTTCCTCACCGCATCAGGAGAGCACCAGCACCTCACTTCCTGCAGTGCTGCTGCTGTCGATTTATTTAAGCCCACTTCATCTCTGCTGGGGCAGAATTTTGTGGAAGAAGCAAACTTTTCAACGTTTTGCTATGACAACAGGCAAGACAGGGCACTTCTGAATGTCAGAAAAAAAAAAAAAAACAAGCTAGAGGCACCGCAGCCAACTCTACCATACGCAAGGGCTTCCTTCTACCTCAGCCAGGAGAAATGTACCTGGCCACACATTTTGTGCTCTTTAGGAACTATGCAAGCTGTTAGGAAAAGCTTATCCCACTATGACCAAGCTTCCAGGACAAGCCTGTTACCAAGGTATCGTAACTCTGATGCACTCAGGAAATCCCAGTAAGGACTAAGGCAATCCCATCCGTGGAGCTAGCACGTGGTTCAGAGCTGAATCTTCTAGCAGGGCTCCTCTGAGCTCTGGGAGGAAGCACAGATGCACTTCCATCAGGAGCTGCAGTCCCTCTTCTCTTTCAGGGCTCTTGAAATCCAGAGTGAACTGGCCAGCGAAGTGCAAAGCTATGCTAACAAGTGGAACAAAGAGGTCACTAGGAGAAAGGGTGTGTTGCAAATTCATGAAGCATCAGCTTGTGGGAAGAAGCACAAGATAGGAATCAAGTCTGCAAGTCTCGTAATCAACACACAAGATTAGCCAGGACTGGAGATAAGAAGGGAGCAATCCAGAGGCAGTTTCACTTTAAATAAGTGCTTCTCGTGTAGCTACCTTTCCTTGGAGATATTGCATTCAGAGCTGGGCAGAACATTGCGAGAGCACCATCTGGATTGCTTGCTTACGTGCTAGGGCTATCTCCCGCTTACCATGCATTGCTGACACTCTAAAGGCAGCACCCTGAAGATCCCAGCAGGACAAGGCTTCATCTGCACTCCCACTGCATGAGCTTCTTAGGTGGGCTTCTAAACATTGCCAAGGATTTACAGTCTAATCCAGTTTCCAACTGGAAGTTGGTTTAATGAGTCCATCACCTCTGCCAGAGGACTGCTTGCTGTTACAGATCAGGATGCATCTCCGCGCTCAGATCTGGCAGATCAGTGTGGGACTCGGAGTCCCTCTGCACCACCACACCGCCAAGTGCAGAGCACACTGGGTCACATGAAAAAGCAAATTTGTGCTGCTCCATCACCAGGGCTTGGCAACTCCAGTGATGCAGAGCGCAGCTGGCAAGGGAGCAGCATAGGCACCCACAAATTTTGCTGAAATGAGAATGTCTGGAGCAGTGAGAGCCACGGGCACAGGCAAGAAAGCAGATCAACTTTAGTTTAGTTGAAACTAAAGCTCAAGAGGATCACCTGAACAGAGCACATGCTATTTTGCTACTGGTAAAATTCCTGTGGCTTGGTAGACATTCCCTGCAGATAATATCAATACAGCTTGGATCACAGCCATCTCACACTTCTTCCAGATCTTTTATTTGCAAAAAATCACAGACATATTAGATTATAAGGTAACGTCATGCTCCTCCAGACAAGCCTGTGCCGCCCTCTCCAAAAGGTGCATCTGCTGCTTCCCACAGAAGTCAGGATGATCAGTCCTGCAGTGGCAACATCACAGCACAAAGTCAGCAGAGCCTCTCTCTTCACTGATTCGCCAGGTCACCTTGCGAAAGTCATTTTGCACGCTAGTAAAACGACTGTGACAATGCTTAACTCCCCCAGAACAGAGGCGGCTTAATCTGTTGTTTTTTCAAGCCTGCTGCCATCCTTAAAGATGCTATAGAAATGCAGATTGAAATCCCTGGCTGACATAAGAGGAATACAGACTACAGCTTCTGCTCAGAATAACTAGGTCAGTCAGCTATTGCAAAAGTATTAACCAGAATTCAGAGAATTCCTAGTGGCTAAAATAACGGTCGCAGAATTGTAACACCGTTTGCTGTTATTAGTCACTCTCTACCTCTGGGTACGTTCAAACGCAGCCCTCAAGAGCCCAGAATAATTTGAGGGCTGCAGTTTACGCTTGTCAAAATCCAGCCACATGGCTCCCTGCAGCACAGCAGGTTCCCATCCCACTTGCTGCCTTGTGGAGGCAGGGAACAACTGCCCTTTGCAGACAGCGCAGCCTCGAGCAGCTGAAGGCATGCAGCCCAACTCAGAGCTGCGCTGGTAATCCTGTGCCAGGGAGTGGGCACCCTGGTCATCCTCCCAGCAGCAGCCACCCAAAAGCAAGTGCAGGAGGATGCTTTGTACTGCGGTGGCACATGGGAAGCTGATTCTGGGGTGATGTTGGCAGAGGCAGAGAGCAGCTGTTTGAATACAATATGAGGAAAAGAAGAAGGGTTGAGTGCTGCAATGGGGATGAGCCTCCAGTTTTAGCTCAGCCCTTTCCAGGTGCTGGGGCTGGAGCAAGCAGACCCTTCCCTCTCACTGGCACCACTGCATGCCTCTCATCTCCCCCCCTTGTGCAGGCACAGCTAGCTGCCTGCAGACCACACCATGCAGCTAACCAATACAGCTGCCTGCACCAAAAAAACTTCTGGTTTTAGTGAGAGGAGGAGGCAGATGAAGGGTTAAGCCTGGTTATTTTTTAAAATTAGTATCTAATTTATTTTTAACCTCAGGTTGTTTCAGCAGCCTGGCATACAGCTCAGCCACACACTCATGCCACCACAACTCAGAAGCCAGCAACCTGTAGTGCCGGAACTGGGCCTTCTTGTTCTGCCACTGAAGCAGGCATGCCACAAAACTGCACCCTCAGTTTCCCTGATCTCCTTCAGCTGTCAGTGCACCGGAGTCCGCAGCACGGCTTGCAAAGGGTTAACTGGTTGTAATTGCCATTTGGAGTTTTATTTGTATAATGCAGAAAAACCTGAGCTGTGGCATCCGCACCTTGTGCAGTAACTGCTACAACAGAGAAAAGAGAAGAATTGCTGCCTCCCCTAATAATGATTTTTGGACTTTCCTGCCAGTAGTTACAGAAATCTTTCGCTTTCTGTGCCCTCAGCTCTCTCCCCCAGATTCACAATGCTCTGAACACGTGGCTAACACAGAAAAAGATGCTGGTTGCCCTAGGGCACATTGTTTCATCAGAACACGTGCTGGTGGGCACAGGATAAAGCTTCTCCATTAAAAAATTAAAAATACCTCAGACATTTGTGAAACAGGTAGCGCTCTCAGATTCTGCAATAAGAAACTAAAACGTATGCACAGACAGGTAACTCAGCTTATGAAGGACTGAAACGTGCCAGCTGTCTGTTTCTGGTGTTGTAAGAACATTTTTCTACCCAAACCATACCACAAGAGTAATGGAGTGCAGGTCTAGAGATTCTGCAGATCTAGATGATTCTAGGCATCGTTAAAACAAACATTTGAAAAATGTCTGTTAACCTTCTACTTAATTCATCAAATGGCTAATTCAAAAATACCTTCCTTGTTCATGAGGTCTCTCGAGCACTGAATAAATTCTATAAATGAATCGATTCAGAAAAAGTTGGTCAAATAGAAAGGTATCATCTTAATTCATTTCTCCATGTGACCTTAAAAACACGTGTTTGCTAGGAGCATTCTCCTGCTCTGTTCTGCAGAAGTTTCATGGAAACCAAGAGCCTGGCTAATAGTTGTGCTGAAAGGCTTAGCAAAGATTCCCTGCAGAAACACCTGGGTAGTTATCTGGAAAATTCTTTCGTTTCCTTCTTCTAACAAACAGCAACCCCAGTCCAAGACCAGCCACAGCCCATTATGTAGGTGATCACACACCACGATTCAGAAGTAGCCAAATAACGTAGGTGAGCAGGTGGCAAGTGACCTGAAGTCCTAAGAGACTTCAAAAACATGCTTGTAAATGGCACGGAAATAAATGGCAACGTTCTTTAAATAAGGTATTGGCTCAGCTTTACGTCAGTCAGGCTGCTATTTTGCAGAAGCTTAGAGGGAACATATTTAGAACTTGGAAGAGAACACAAAAGCCCAAGCAGCTTCTGCAAGTTCGTGATTTTGGGAACAAGCAACAGAACTAGTATTTTCTTCTCCGTCAGCCCCAAGCAGTGCATTTTTTACAAGGAAGGTTAGAAATCAGGAAGTTTCCTCAGTGGCAGTCACTAACAGGAGCATCTTATCTGCTAATATAACCCAACATGGGTAGGGTGTACAAAATCTAAACTCCCTGTACTATTGCCTCATACATTTAGCCTTTATACGTTTGTATTTTATGGTCCAAATATTTGCAGTCTGATTTTCCACACCTCTCACTACACATTCAGGAGCTGTGATTTCTGCAAATTAATTACGTGAACGCCCAAACTGGGCGGCTTACTGCGGCATGGACAGCTCAAGGATGACTGCAGTGCCTCAGCTGGGTCTCCGCTGGCAAGAACACTGCTCAGAGCAGACTGCAAGTCACCTTCCCCATCTGCCACAAACCACTACTGCCTTACTCTTTCCTTTGATTAAACTTACTTTTTTTTNTTTTTTTTTTTTTTTTTTTTTTTTTTTTTTTTTTTGGTTGGGTGCTGTGGTTGCATCGTGCAAAGCACTGCTGTTACAAATGGCAACCTGAGCATCTCAGAGATTCTCAGGTCCTTCCCCCTTCCCTTCAGCAACCTGCAGGAGAAAAAAAACAACACATGACTGTTTCCAAAGTGGACTTGGGCTGAAGCATTGCTGTTTCTTGCTGGACTTTAAGCAAGTCCAAAGGAGCACAAATTCCTGGTAGAGACTGTCTTTTTAGGAAATTCAGCACCCAACAGCTGACTACAGCAACGCATGCCAGTCATGGTAAACCAGACAGCTGCTCAGACTGCCAGAAGGCAAACCCTTTTGGGGCCTGTTGGTTTTGTTTGTCTGTTTCGGGGGACAGGGGACACTGAGAAGGAAAAGAGGAAGAGGAAAAAAGAAAAGACTCCTACAAGCTGCTTTTATGGTCCCCAAGCACCCAGGATCTTCTCTCCCTGTCCTACTCTAGGCAACAACTGTTCTCATTCCGATATCCTCATACCTCTGTTCTTTGTTAAAGACCTTTTACACTCAGTTGTATGTTTAGGCCTTTTTAAAATATATATATATTCTGGATTTTTACATTTATTTTTAGTTTCTTTTAAGCCTTGTCTGGAAAATTGATAGACATCATAGAAATGAATAGGATGAAACGGAAAGAGTAACAACAACTGAAGTGCAGTATTATGCAAACCAACTAGGGGAAAGAGATTACGTCACTATGTTAAACAGCTGAGAGCGGTTAATGAGTTTATGCTATTCAAGCACCTTAGCAGAATGGGCTCCACAGCCTGAGGAAGGCAGACAGAGTTCTGAAATGGTTTCAGGGTTACAGATGGGGAGTGGAGTGGCTGTGTAAGGAAGCAAAAGATACTGTAGTGTCCTTTCTTGCCTCCAGGTGCATAACATATGGCTCAGTCGACCTAGGTCTGGGCCCAAAACACTTATTTTTAATTCACTGAAAACTGACCGATAGCAGGAGTGCAGACACCTCCTCGACACACTGAACTTGCCATCTTTGCTAAAGCAGAGGAGGAGCTCAGCCTCCCACCCCTCTGCTGAGACAGCCAAGTGAAGCACCAGCAGCAACGCTGGCTTCACTCAGACAACTGCGCCTTCTGAAACCGCTGGAGAGCCCTGAAGAGCGTCAGCTTTAACAGGTTTCCAGTCCCTTTTGACCTGAAGCACATTGCAACTTCCTTGCAGTGAGAATGCTTTCTGTCCTGTTACTGTTCCTCTGAGCACTTGCAGGCATGCCCATTTTATTATTACATTGGCTTAATTTTGTCTCTGTCATTCCCCTGAGAGGAATTACTCGTGTCTTTCTATTATTTATTTTACTGCTAAGAGTCTGGTTTTTAGCAGCAGTTTTAATTAAATACCAGTCCTCCTCCTCAATTAGGATCACCTTTATCTATCTCACTGAGCTCCGTGTTCTCTAGCAGTAACATTTGCTCCCTCACATTCACCCATCTTCCAGTTCTCTCAGGAACTGCAAAAAGCCACCCTTTCCCCCAAAATCCTATCAGCAAAAAGAGATACAAGATTTTACCAGAGAAATGAATGACCACATGGAGGATAATACGGTGCTCAACACTGGTTACATCGAGTATCAGTGAGCTTAAACTGATGTCAAAAGCAGGAGCATCTTCTACACCCCGAAGCCATGCTGTCTGCTGCTCTGTCCTGTCTCACAGCATGTTGCTCCTCCGGTCCCTCCTTGGTTTCCCTTCTCCTCTGCAGCCTTGCTTGCTCCCCTACTCTTCTGGTGCTGAGTCTATGCACTCCAAATACACTGCTGGAAGTTGCCAGGGCAGGTTTTCGTTGGGAGCCCTCAGTTTGGTACATCTGCACACTGGGTGCACACCTCTTCACAGCCTTTGCTGCCTCTGGGTAATTAATCAGATCACAGTGTGTTCTAGACTTCAGGTACACAGGATCCTTGGAAGCTGCCCTAGATTAATGTTTTAAGAGTTACTCATTCATGTTCCCCAAGCGTCAGAGGCAGTAATAGATGACTCCTGACTGAAGCTGGCAGAAATTTCCTCATCTCAACCATTTCTACAAAGTGGAATCAAACTGCAGCAACAGCATCCAACTGCATTAACTGCTCCAGCGCCTGGCAAAGCCAACTGCGGAGACAGCACCAAGTTACGCAAGGGCTCCTGGCACCAAACACCCTCCTGGCCATTATTTCATGCCTGAAGATTGGGCACGAGTACCCTCCCCTAGGCACTCTCACCTCGCCACTCTGCAGCCTTCTCAGAGCACAACTTCCCCTCTAGGCACTGCTCCACTCCTTACCATGCACAGGGCAGGGAAGAGGAGGTAACGAGTCAGACATCATTCTGATTTCACTTTTCACAGATTTGACAAGGACTTTTCTTACTTCTCAGCTCTAGGTGCAAAAGTTTACTAACTACATTTACTTCCCTAAACACTGGATGCTTTTGCTTTTACTAGTGCATTTTACCTCTTGTCCAAGAGCAAAATGGGACTGCATACAAGTGTTAGATCAATTAGGGTGCAAAAAAAAAAGCGTAGACTCATGCCCAGACTCTAACCTGCACTTCCAGGCTCAGCAAGCACATTCCTCACTGGCTCCAGCACCTTTACAGGATTTGTGCTCTGCTGTAGTTTAATCCAAGGCTATAATTTACACACCACAACCTAAGCATACAATTCTTAGTCTGGAGGGTACCCAGCTAGGAGGAGTTTCAGGTTTTGGTTTATACTGGGGGAAGGTGATACTGATGATAAGGGTTTTTTAGATGTTACTCATCATTTTTATCCCAATTCTTCTCTGTATATTCAAGGTATTTTTTTCCTACCTTAAGTAAGGCTTTTCAAAGGAGATGCCTGCAGCTGGGACAAGGAGCTCTCTGCTGCTTTCTGGCCTCTCCACAAATAGTTTTCAACAGTGATAAACTGGTTGTTCAGGTGTACTTCAGATAAGTGCTTTAAAATAATCCTATCTCCCTGCTCTTGTTTCGGTAGTATTTCTTCAAACCAAGCTCAAGTTCCCAAGGCAGGAACCACCTTCATTTTGCTTCCTACAGAACAAAAAATACTGTCGGTGTTTGAAACCAGTAAACAAGATTAATAAGCTGCAAGCTCGCATCTATTTACTTAATTTTCCTTGCATTCACACTGTTCCTGAAGCATTCATTATTCTGCTGTGCAAGTACATGATCTAGAAGGACAGTCATGAGTATACAAAAGCAGGCTAAAGGCAGTGTTAAAAAAGCCCTCCTTCCCATTTCTATGTCTTCAGACCTCAGAAAATTAGTTCTCATTGGCTAATTTACATTCCCAGCCTAAAAAGGCAGTGCCAGAAACATCAGAGATTTATCTCAGTTCTACACCTTGGGAAGGTAAGAAAATTTTAGAAGTCCTCTCAGATTTAGCGTTTAGAATACTGGACCCTGTTGCTCCTTCTACCTCCCACAGCAGGCGTCTTACCTTGAAAAAAAAACATCTATGAGAAATACTTCTGGAGTGAATTCAGTCCCTTCTTCCTTCTGACTACAGGTTGCTGCTTGTCTTAAACACGGGAAACATCCCTCGCTTCAGGCAAAAATTCTCAGCAATTTCATCTTCAAGCTTCTTCAGAAGAGCCCTGCTTCAGTCTCATACACATGCAAACACACCAAGCTCACAGCTGCTTACTCACCAGCATTACCCCAACCCAACTGCATGGAGGAGTGCATCAGAGTGCCAGACACCCCCTAGTCCTGGCACTCAGCAGAGGTTTTAGAAGAATGCACCAAAGGTAAAAGAACCTCACAGTCAGAGGATAGAGAAGACCGCAGTGATAAACTCCAGCTCCATGAAAGCTCTGCATTTAAAGCTGGTGAGCCTTCCCTGTAGACATACAGCACTACTAAGGTCTGTAATGCAGTGAATCAATGTTTTCCGG
>VXAV01007763.1:133622-169858 GCA_013399715.1 Alectura lathami | reverse complement strand
AGAGATGTTCTGTTGATAGACAAATGAGAGAAATTGAATGATAGCACATGAAGAAGAATATAATGTCAGAGTGGTGTAATCCAAAGAAAGTGTTGCTAAGACCCAGTCCAGAGCAAATGAAATACTCATGGCACTCTGAATTGCTGTGCATTTGGGAACGGGATCTGTTTTTACTTCAGCTCCACCAATCCATGTTCATCAACACAGATGACAAGTCCCTAATCATCCTACAGAACAGAGTTTACCTGACCCAAACAACAAAAAACACACAGAGAAACAGCAGGCCTTAAATGAAAGGTCTTGGGTTACACTGAGCTTAGCATAAGATAAGAGACAATAAGTAGGGGGATTGCTCAAGGAGGATGTTCTGCATGCCAAGTGACAAAAAAGTTCCTCATCACAAAAATCAAACAGTCTGTGCAGTGATAGGAGCCAATAACATTCAATGCCTTGGCTTGCAAGTCCTTCTCTGAAAGTGCTACTTGTTAATTTCAGGAGAGAGGAACCAGGATCTGTCCAGACTTGCAGTTAATAATCCAGATGCCTCCAGCAATTATCTGCACTTCGGTCAGTGAAGATTTGAGCAACTGACCTCAAAAAGTGTCTGTGGACTGAGTAAATGGTTACTTCAGAAAAATTTTCTATTATATAGAGATATATGTACATGTGCAATGCACAGTGCCAAAGACATCTGTTTTTTCTGTGAAAGGACTCACAACCCTTACATCACAGGGGAGACTGAGGCAACAAGGTACCACTTGCTTCTTTTTAAAGACTTTTTGTGGAGGTGGGGGCTTGTTTCCTAGATCACTACAAGCCCTTCTGCTCACTCTTGTGGATGGTAACTCAAGGCGTTACTGTCATCATGTTACTATTTTGATGCAATTCTTTCAGGCTTCATTTCATTGAGCATGGCATCATGAGAAAATGGGCACAAAGGCAGAGAAAAATCTGCTTTTAAATTTTCATCTATGCAGTACACAACTGTGTGCAAACTGCAGTCAAATTACTGACAGCTAATTTAGCATTATGCTGAGTTCCCACCCATCCCTTTCTTTTCCCTGGCATAAAAGTACATTACCTTCTGTAAATAGGAAGCCCTTATCCAAGAGAAAAGCCAACATGTGGAGAAATCTAATTCTATAGCATCACTGGCTTTCAGGAGAGGAAAAAGTCTTACTGCTTAAAAATACTGTTTAAACTTTCTTAAATCATGGCATGCCTTTGGTCAGAGCTAGCTGGCAGTCCATATGCAACACAAAACCCACAGGGAAGATCTGTGCTGTTAGCCACCTTCCAGCATTCGTTGACTATACACAATTCAAAACCAAGGAAGCAGGCTGTAACATTCTTTTCCACTCCTCTCCTAGAAAGAAACTGCTTTCTGTGACCACCATTAGAAAGCTGAGCAGCTTTGCAAAACAATACTTTTTCCTCTGCTGTAACAAGAGGGAGCAACCCCATATCCTGACATTTATCAGGATTTCTGTGATTACTGTGCAGGCAGGGAGGTAATTTCAGGCAAAACAGCATACTCCTCCATAATCTAAGCAACAGAGTTGTCATGGAAACTTTGATAGCTTATTTCAGAATATAACTCCAGATAAAATTGATCATAGAGCTCCCTAAATGAAGAAAAACTGCAATTAGCCTGTGGCAATCTGGAGCTGCTTTCACAACAAACAGCATCCTGAGACAGGTGGCTGTGGTTTTGTGTCAACGCACTGAGTTAAGCGATTAAGCTATTTAGCATGGATAAATGTGGCATAGGCTGAAATACCAAGAGCTTTCCACGTTGACAGATTATTTTTTTTTTAAATTCCCTTAGATCTAGAAGCTTGATCACTCAGCAAGGAGTCAGACTACTGCAAGGCAGCTTTGATCACTTTAGTGCAGTTCTCCTCTCAAGCAGAACACTCACATGACTTGCTGCTGGGCCGACTCTTCCACGTAGGGGGTGAAGCTGGGCAGTGGGCAGGGCACTTCTGAGCCAGGATTTGCACTGCTGCGAGGACGCTGGGAACAAAGGCAGTGTTAGCAGCCTGAAGATTCATTTTTAGACTCCACTGGCATTTAATAACTGAATGTTTCAGTTTTCCCCAAGTATCTGGCTCTTGTTACTAAGAATGTTTCATTTTTCGGCCAAGACTGTCCCAATCATGTAACATTCTTCTTTCTGCTGTCCACTAAGAACCTCCAGACTTCTCTATTTTCACCTCAGAGGCCATTCCTACGCCACAAATCCCTTAACTGCTTTTAGGGTCGGTTATTTAAGGAGAATACAGATGGCATTGCACCTGATAACGTTCCGTTCTCATCTGCCTATCTGAAACGTCCCTAGATTCTCAAGCAGGAAGTGTTACACTGTTGAGATATTTCAGACTGGATTCTGTTTTCCACTTTTTCCTCGTACAGCAGTTGACTTAGTCATCTTCACTGTCAGAAGCCTCTTTCCACTGTGCAGCTTTTAATACCTCAAAGCATTCACCAGTTTATTCTAGCTTTGTAATACAAGCCAGAATGAAATGCATGCTTAGTGAAGGGGATTTGAACATCCTCCACTCTTCTGTTAGCTGCAGCTTGGTTAACAGATAAACTTCATTAAATGGGAAACAGAGAAAACTAAGGACAGACATTAAAATATAGAAGCATTTGGGGATCAGAATGAATGTATTAGGCAGCCTGAAACAAGGCAACTGGTAGAAGAAGTTTTACATCACTAGTTCCTCCTCCTCCTCATTCTTCTCAGCTAAAAAAACCATGATTTACTCTAAGCTACTCCATTCACTTAAATGAAATTGCTTTCTATCTGACATCAGTTCCTCCTGGAGTTTCCATGAATTTCATCCCTTTTGCTTCTGTTCTCTAGTTTTGTTCTCAAGTTTCACTCAAGCACTTCTGTGCTGATAAGCCTCATATATATATATTTTATCATCTGATGACTTTCTGTTCCTGTCCGATCTACAAAGAGCAGGAGCACAGGGCACACTGGAAGATATCTAAGGACCTACAGAATAAAGGTCAATTTCTTAGGATTAATTCCTGTCAGATAGGATCTTAGATCATTTCTCAAGAAGAATAAACACCTCCATCAGAGCTTCTTTTTATGTCTCTAACATCAGTTTAAACCACTGGAACAAATCTTCTGCCACCCCCTTTCCCCCCATCTACTAGCAAGCTTGTCTGTACTGTTAGGATAAATATCTAATTGCTACGGTTCTTCAGTTCCTTTGATCTCACCCTCACTGTGTTCATTGTTAACGCTTCAAAACAGACCTGCAGAACGCTGTCCGTGCCTTATTTGACTTAGGAAAACTAAAGTTTTTAGAACCTATTCTAGCAAGATCTTAAACTTGACTAGGTTACACAGGACTAGAGTCTTCAGGAAGGAACTAGCAAGTTCTGCAGCTACCTGTAGAAACCAACCCCAGGGAAGCAAGAGACAACCTTTGTCTGAGGGACCAGAGGAAGACACGGGCTTACACACTCCTTCCTCTCTTTTTGCCAGCCCGTTTTGAGGCTCCTTACCCTTCCAGAGTTCCAAGGTCCTGCGCTTAGCTCATTCTCCTTGGACCTTGGAGCTGGAGGTTCTGTCCACGGCTGTGGTGTAAGCATGGGAATCTCAGGCTCAGAAGCTGAATTTTCATCAAACACAGTAAAGCCTGGATTATTTGAAAGCTGCTGAGAAGTTGGAGTCTGGAGGCTTCTGTTTTGGTTTGTGGCTGTAAGTGAATAGATGTATGCAAGTTATCCTTAACCTGTTGCACCTAAATGCAAATTATACAATGAAAGGGTACACGTTTTCCAATAAACACATTGTTTCAGCAACTGGACGTACCTTTAAGTGCATCTCCCACACGACTAATCGGAGCTCTCACTTTTTTCTTCCCCCTGCCTTTGAGATCTGCAAGCGAGCTTCTCTGAGGTTCTTCAGGTTCCAGCAGGCCCATCTCTTTTCCACTAGAAGCCTCCTCAAGCCCCAGCAGCGTTTGCCGAGAAACACGGGTCTGAAACTGCCTGAGAATAACATTGGAGAAGTCAGCAAAAACTTCACAGTGCCAGTATCCACTAGACATGCAAAACTGCTCGAAGCTCTTCTCTTTAAATGGAAGCTTACCTGTGATGAGACTGGAGCTTGTCCAAAGGCTCAGCCCTGCGATTAAGGCCTTCCTGGAAAATTAGATCTGCTTTCTTATAGTTTCCCCTAGCCTCAAGTTCTTCTGCCCACGTGATATAGAGTTGTGCCAACGCTGTACCAATTTCCTGGCTGTGCAGATAGCTGTACAGATCCAAGGGCTCATTACAGCAATTTCCCTGAAACAACCAAAGTATTTCAAAGGATTCCCAGTCAATGTCTACTTGAGAACATCCTCTGCAACATCACCTTTACTTCAGTACAAGTCTTACAGAAGCAGCTGTTAGGTCAAGACATTGCATCCGTGACGGTGCACAACGAAGAAACTCAGCATGAGAATAATGGGGAATGACTCTGACCATGCCTATGATGTCAACAGCACTGACCCCTTAACTCTACCTTACATATTCCAAGTCTTACGTTCTTTTTTTAAATGAGATAAATTCAGTGACGGAAATATTTTAGTATTCCTGAGAATAGTTATTTTATCTTCAAATACAGTACAATGTATTTATTACCAGTCTGGGGGCTGGTAAATTAGCTGAGGAAGCTAGGTTAGGAGAGAAGGCCCTTTAAGAAGGCAAGAACAGCAACAACAAAAACTATAGCAATGAGGAGACAGGGCAAGACCAGAACACGTGCTTTTTTAAGCATAGGATGCAGATAGTTACAAGTTAAAGTGACTGGCAGGACAGACATAACACCTAAAAATGTATCTTCAAATCCCAAAATACATACAGAATCAAGATTCACTCATTCAAAAAAAGTTAAGGAGTATGTCACTGTACAAACCGAATGGTCTTGAAGAACATCTGAAAATATGGTTGAAAGTGTGAAATAAAATTCCAGAGTAAGTGTCAGGTTTGCAGAGAAAACTTCTAGGGTTGCCCTAGCTGTTCAATATTAGACATACACTTTTATGTATCAGTTGAAAAAAAAAAAAAGAGCTTAACTGTGCATATGAAATGGCAAAATACAAGGAAAATGCAGCACCTAAGATTTTCATAAAACACTCACAAATTTGAGCCAGACATTGAGATAGCGGGGATCTTGGTAGTATCTCTGCTGTTTGTTGAGTGCTTTCACTGCCCTTTCCAGCACTGCTGAGAGATTGCTCTCCTTTCCACCTTGGGGGAAGGTTTGCTCTGTCCACTTGATGTACCTAGAGATGGAATGCATTCATAGGAAGCAGTTCCGAGCAAAACGAGTTAGAACAAAGATGAGGCATAGTACTGAAACAGAAAACATGCATTATTAAAAAAATTTGTTACAGGTTTTCTCTTTTAACAAGTTTAGTAATAAAGTAGAATAATATTTCTCCAAGCTTTTACAAAGGTATCTACCATCTCAGTGACACAGCTCTGACCATTCCATTGTTCCCTCTGAAACAGAAGCTTACCGGTGCCAGACATCCAGTGGGTCATCTCCAGAATAAAATCGGATTTCTGACTCAAACTCTCTGGAAAAAGAACATGTATGTTATCTATCCAATAAGTGTGTATGTCTGTAAGTGTTTTCTACTCTAAACTAAGACCTTTGCTCTCACTCACACCATTTTGTAAGTCTATAATAAAAAGGCCAGATTAACTTACATTTAGACCTGATATTTAGACACACAAAGTCACCCAAGATGGTTCAGCATGACTAAATTCTGCCATGATACACACACACCCATATAGACTTCAGAGTCAGCTTGGCTTTCACAGAGAACTTGGAGGATCAGACAATAGAAACAGAACTGAATAGGTCTGGGCACAAGAGACCCCTTCAAGTTATATAATCATTATATGTGGGATGTTGCCTGCATGATAAGAAACATGACCAGACCCCAGGTGACTTTGCTCACTTCAGTGCCTCTGCAATCTAGGGAAGGCTTCCAGAGATACCTATAGACTGTCTCTAACACAACAGCAGCAAGTATTTATCTCCTGACAAATATCCTGTTTCAACTGATTAATGCATGAAAGAAAAAAAAAACACCTCTCCTTCTTTGGAAGCATTAAGTAATTTTCTTTACAATCAAAACAGGATCTCCCTAGTGCTTTATGTTTAAATGCTTCATTGCTAACCTAAGAACAATTGGTGGTGGTGTACAGAACCCAAAGCAAGCAGACCTAAGTACCTGTGGCATAATACAAGCACAGACATCACCTGCTAAACTTTTTATGCTCCTTATACAGTAGCGAGATTAGTATAGGCACAGAAGGTACAGGAAATTTGACAAGGCAGGAAAACAAGGGCAAAAAAGGTGCCAAAATCCAACTCACTGTTTTTTGAGCTGAGCAGCAGTATGGGTAGAAGCCTCCTGCTGAGCCAGTGCCTCCTGCAAGGTGGACATGACTCGGCCCTGCCGCAGGGGCTGCACATTTTCTTTGCTCAGCTCCCACTCGTCATCACAGTCTTGTGACATGACAGCCTCTCCTTCCAGTCCTGCGTTCGTAAATAACAACAACGACAAAGCATTGATCCAGGAGGCAGGACAGTAACCCGAAACCTGACAAACCTGGCTTTCTTCAGCCAATCTACCTCACGCTTTCTGTGTAGCCTTACATACATTGCATAGACCTCGAATTTTAGACGATTTCATCCTCTTCACAGGAATCATATGAAACCCAGAGCTAAGCACCTCTTTATAATCCAGAATCTCTGCCAGGTGATCTTAGCAGGAAAGGCTGCTAAGACTGAGGTGCTTACGTTCCCTCCGTCCCTCTGAGATCACCTCTCTCTGAGGCTGGCGAGCAGCGATCCGAGGCACCGTAAGTTCTGGTTCTACACCTACGAGTAGCTGTACCGAGTTGGCGGCCCAGGCTACGCCCAGATGGAACCAGAAGGGCTGCGGAGGCTCCCCCAGAGCGCGCAAGCAAGCTTCCCCTCAGCACAGAGCGGGGGGTGAAGGAACCATTCGCTTCGCGGCTCCAGAACACCAGCTCGCCCCCTCCCCTCCCGTCGGAATCACGAGCTCCGCGCCCTCCTAGCGGCGGCCGGGACCTGAGGGAAGGACGAGGAGCCCCGGAGCCCCCCCAGCCCGCCGCCGACCCCCAGCCCCACGCACCCAAGCGCTGCGGTCCCGGGTCTGAGGCGAGCGCGCGAGTCTCGCGCCGTTAACGGCGGCTCGGAGTCAGCCCCGGTGAAATTCAAACTTCCAACGGCCGCCAGCCTCCTCCCCATTGGCCGCGCCGTTGGCCACGCCCCGCCGGATTGGTTACCGCCCTGAGCCCGCCCTGCGGCGCGAGGAGCTTTGGGGTTTACCTCAGGCAGCTCGGGAGAGGTAATTAAGCTTATAATTAAAAAACTTGTAACTAATCTCACCTAAAAGGCACATGTCACCACAAGGGACAGTCCTGTGCCTGCTCCCAGGTATTCCTGCTGCTTTGCTCCACTCTGGTGCTGACCTGACTGGCTTTGCCGATCTGCTGATTCCTCCGGGTTTTTCTGACAGAAAAGTAGAAAATATTTATACTGTTTTCTCTGATGATATGCAGCTAGCCACTAGATCGGCTGTTGTCACAGGAAACCTCACTTTTTTGGGGCATCCCTGACAAAAAAAAAAAAATGCTATGTTTGAGCTCCCCAGACTGACTTCAAGTAACTTCTGTCCAAACAAAAAGGCGATGGAAGCAGCATTGCTGTGTTCATGTGATGTTCAGCCCTTTTAATTTCCTTCTCTCCTAAAGCATTGCAAGGGAGAAGCAATTAGCCCAACTGGCTGCAGTGATATTGTTATACTGCTTCCAGTGCCAGAGAATGACCGTGCAGTGAGAGACTGAATTCTCCTGGTCAGCCATTGTTTACATGGTATAGGCATGTCCTTAACCACATAGTAGGATGGCTGAGGTGTTTCACAGCTCCCCACAATAGTTTCATGCTGTTGTTATGTTCCTGTAGACTAACCAAAATGAATTCAAACTACCTCTCTTTAAGTGAAAGCTGAAATCTTCATAAAACCCAACAGCTTCAGCAGACAGGGTCCTAAGCTCTAGTCTTGCTCTCTTTGGTGTTTTATACCTGCAAAACTAAAATATGAGGCAGCTAAAAAAAATTACATTAGGCATGTATATTACCCTATGGGTTGCTGTAATTGTGATCAATAAAAAATATTTATCATGAAGTAAGTTGAGTATTTTACACATAAAAATTGACTTTTTTCCGTCACAACAGGCCTTAATACCTCACGAATGCTGAGGGCAGTTGTGATGCCTGTGAGTTATGAAACTTTCAAAGAAATGTAGTAATCACCCAGAGTATTCATATGATGTCAATAAAAGGGATCAGCCCACTTGTGAGCACAAGTAAGCCAAGTAAACACACAGAGTCATCACAGCCTCATACCTGGAGGGTTTTTTCTGAGGAAAAGTGCTGTATCAAAGGCATATTGTGATCATGTCATTAATGGGTGATCACTTCTACACTATATGGGCAAAAATCTATGATGTACCTAAAAGGGATGGCCTGACATGCCCCTAAGAAATCTGTTATGTCTGTACCTGAACTGTTAACATACTTATCCTACAATAAGATATAGAATGTATGCACAAAGATACATAAACTCAAGCACAATATGAGGGATAATACAGTCTCGTAAATTTCAGCTGCTCCACTGAGACTTATCACACAAGTGTTTATCTCAGTTTATACAACATCACTGTGAGAATCAGTACTGGAATCTGTCACGCATCACAGCAACCTCTCTGTGCCATATTTAACATCAAATGGATGCTGTGTGCTGTTGTGGGAGTGAATAGCCTGCACACAGATCCTCACAGACCTGCTTGTGCTCTTACAACAACAGCATAACAGAAATTTCACCATCTAAGGTTTTGTCCATCAACAAAAACTCAGATTTGTCCACAGTAGTGAGAAGGTCTCCTCATCCCTTCTGGGCTCCCCCAAGTGCCTGTGAATAAACAGATAGAGGATGACACATAATGTGATTTCTTAAGTTTTCTGTTTCCACAAAATACGGTGTATTTTAGCATTCTTTCAATTTCTTTATAATTCTATTCTTCAGAGACAACATAGGATGTTTTAGAAATGTGGTACAATGCAGCAACTCAAGGATTCAGTAACTGATCCGACAACGCTGGGTGCAGAAAAAGCTGTCACAGATGTAGCCTTAGATGGGTGCTTCATAGAACTCAGCAACTAGGAAATTCCATTTAATGCTGAGATCTCTGTGGGAGTGTAACTGCTTTTTTTTCCCCTCTTGTTTGATGTATTACAGGAGCTTTCCAAGATTTTCATCTCACGGACTGTGAGAGACTACTGTCAGAAGAACCAGTTTGAGAGCAGACTACAATATCTAAGTTGTCTGAGGAGGGAAAGGTAAGGTTTGAAAAAATCTTGAGCAGTTCTTGGGGAGAAGGTGCAAGAGGCTGGGGGAGGCTTTATGAGGAATGCTTCTTGCACATGTGGAGAGAACAGATAACTACAGTAGGGGAATCCAGCTTTGCCCCCACTCCCACCAGAACTTTGTGCTTGGTCTCACCCTGTCTCAGTCACTGCCTTCGCTGTTGTAAACACCACCTCCTTTTGGCTCACAGGGATTTTCCACGTTTTCTTTGATCTTACAGGTCCTCACGGCGGGGGGGGGAGGCAGGGGGTGTCTCCAGATGGGCCAAGGTCTTCAAGCCAGCAGGTGTGATTTTTAGTATTATGAGGAGGGTAGTTCACTTAAGGATGGGGCTAATCTCCCTTTCTGCTGACTACTCCACTCAGACTGATTAAATAAATCCCTAATTTACCTATTTCCAGGATGTTCCCATCTCCAAGGACAAGCTCAGTAGCCAAATTGTGATTGAGTTTCCTTAATCACTTTTGGCACCTTCAAGGATGGTCACCCTGTTCTAGACAAAAGCACGTTTGCTATATCGAAGGCTACCCATACAAAAACTTGTACAAAGATTA
The DNA here is from genome assembly GCA_013399715.1 of Alectura lathami. Lineage (NCBI taxonomy): Eukaryota > Metazoa > Chordata > Aves > Galliformes > Megapodiidae > Alectura > Alectura lathami. Next base: position 159,819 of record VXAV01007763.1, on the reverse strand, counting down.
ATTCCTACATGACTGACAACAATCAGAGTGTCCTTTCCTAAATACAGTTACTAAGTAGTTCAGCTGGGTTCCTGCCCTGCACAGGTCATTTCTACAGCCTCAGGTTTAATGGCAGTTCCAGATCTGTTGCTTTAAATCTATTTGGCAGGCTACTTGATGTTGTTGATGTGTGTATGTTGTATGCAGAAATGAATTTATGGATGCCTGGAGATCTTTTGTGTGTTTGTTTCTGCTACTTCCCGAAGGTAAAATCTCTGTGTTTTATTACTTCTTGGTTTTTCAAATTTCATGCCTGCATCTGCTGATTTCGATTCAGGTTTACTGTTTTCCCTGGCAGCCAAGAAAGCGATGTTTCCACTTTGTCTTTAGAGGCCGAGAATGAAATTGTCACTGCTTGGGCGCATGTTTCTCCAGCAGAGGGTGTTCAAAGCTCAGAAACGTCTCATCTCCCTGTATCATTTCTGCAACGCATCTTGGTCTCCCCTCAGTTTCCAGCTGTAAACTCAAATCCACGCTGTAGCACTGAAACAGTTATTTCTCCCCTGGAGACTTGTTGACAACTGTGAATGTATTTTCTTACCCTGCAAGCCTTATACCAGTGCTAGAGAAAATTCCTTAGGATGGTTCCCTGCATGGTCCTTCACCCTGGATCACAGAGTGTTACTCCAGGCTGTTGCATTACAACACATTTTCCAAAGGTCTTAGCACTGACATAACTTCAGAAGAAAAAAAATAACTGCTATGAGCCAGATTGCCACATTCTATACAGTATGTTGGAGACACAGTTAGAGACTAGATCCTTGAATTAATGTTTCCTTTCATAAAGAAAGCTATGTGATGCTTTTCCACTCTTGGCTACGTGTCCTTTAGCTAATATTAATGCAAGTTCGTGAGACAATATTTTGAACATATGGGAAAAGGACTGTGGTAAGCTGACCAGGGGTTGGTGTTCCTTCTTCTGTTTGTTTTCGTTTCTAACTCCCATGGATGATTACTGAAGATTCTTAGTTCTCTGTAATTTGTTCCTTGGTGGTTTGCTCGATCAGATAAATTGCCCTAGCTGGTTTTTGCGTCACTAAAACAGATAAAATAATCAATAGAGAAAGGCAACCATTTCCAAAGCCGCAGTCTAAGGCCAGATTTGGCTTTTTATAGACATGCATAACAGGCATTAAACAAAACTTTATCTAAGCTGGTATAGAAATAAAAATCAGATCTTGCTTGTGGATGGGGTGAAAGATGGTACTGGGGTAAAATTCTTAAGTCTAATGTAGAGTTAAACTTTCAAAAACATACAAATGACTTTGGAGTTTAAAAATGAGATTTTAAAGGTACTTGAGGCTTATTTGCCATCAAAAAGCACTTCAGATTGAAGACATACACTCCTCAGTCCTGCGCAGAAAAGGATCAGTATAGAAAACAGTGTGTGCCTGCCTCAGAAAACGTCAGACTTCACAGTCACAGTGCTCCCCGAAATACTCATATCTTAGCCTATGGCACTTATTTAGAAGCTTACTGAAAAACATTTGTTGCTGTGCTTTATCTAAAGGCTTGCGGCTGACCCAAACAGTCTCAGAAACACATTTCTGTCACTTAATATGTTTTTCTTTCTCTGCAAATATTTATAAACAAATGTTTCATCTACAGTATTACAAAGTTAATCAACATTCCCAGACTAAGCAAACAAGAAATTCAACCAAGTTTGGTGAACTCTCAGATGGACTTTAACATTAAAAAAAAATAAAAATAAAAAAATAAAAAAATTTCTTCTCATTTCTGTCCCACTTTTCTTCATTTTCTTCCAAAACATAATCTGAAGTTGACAGGGGAAAAAGACTCATCCCCTTAAAATCCACAATTTTCTTTCTTGAGTATTATTTCCATTTTTTAAGAAAAAATTTAAAAAATCAGAAGTAGCCATACACATTAGAAGTATGGTTAAAATGAAAGGTTTAGTTTGCCATTTTTCACAGCCACTGCTATTTTCTTCATCCAGCTCCAATGATTTCCTGTTGTGGTTTAACTCCAGCAGGCAGCTCAGTACCACACATCCGCCCGCTTGTTCTCCCCAGGTGGGATGGGGGAGAGAACCAGAATGGCAAAAGCATGAGAACTCATGGGCTGAGGTAAAGACAATTCACTAGATAAAGCAAAAGCTGCGCATGCAAGCAAAAGGAAACAAGGAAATTTATTCACAACTTCCCATCAGAGAAAAGGAAAGTGAAGAAAAGAGACAAGAACATCGGATGTAGAGGCTTTAAAAGGCAGTCAATGAGAGAGGCTGAGCTCTGCCGGCTGCAAAGTTTTGTTAGCTCTCCAGACAACAGCAAAGACAACCACTGCCATAGACATAATATTTACAAAACATCATTTCCTTTGAATGGATACAAGCTTAACTCTGACAAATTACAGATACCAAGGCTGTATTTACTGGTGCTAGAAGTAGAAAAACACAAAGAAAATAATGGTCTGACTGCACCTGTCCAATTTGTATGTTTGAAAGATTAATCTTAGAGATATGCTTGAAATATATTGACGTTTTACATCCACCTGAAACTGATGGATCAATCTTTTCACCCCTCTCACGTCAAATTATAGTGAAAAGTGGAGCATATGGGATTTTTATGTTCTCTTCCATTATTTGTCCCCGCAGAGTTGGACCTGACGATTGTTGTGGGGCCCTTCCAACTCAGGATATTCTATGATTAGTTAAAAAAAAAAAAAAAATCTGATTAGTAAAGTCTATGATTAGAGGCAAGGCGCAGGCTGGTCACTGTCTGAGAACTGTCACTATCTGCCTATATTTTGCATTTTAAGTTGGATTTTAGCACCTGGAAAACTCACATCCCTCCCCTGTCCTAGCAATTGTGTTAAATACCACTTGGGGACCCAAGACGTGTGTTTTGGAGTGGAAAAGGGATTACAACAAGGAAAGCCAGTATGAAAGAAGGAGAAAGAGATCTAGAGAGAAAAGCACTCTTACCTGTGGTCTTTCTGTGCTCATGATTGTCTGCACCACAGAAACATGCTGCTATAAAAAAGGAGGTTTTAACGTAACCAGAGAAGACCTGGTTACAGCAGACTAGGGCCAGATTCTCCTGAATTTCCTCTTGTCCTCAAGGCCAGCATCCTTTCCATGGAAAGGAGACTCTCCTCCGTGTTGAATCCTGTGCCAGCCCCTCCTCAGGGTCCCCTTGGAACAACCCCAAAGGTTGCACACAGCTGCAATGAGCACCTCATCCCAGATAACCAGCGGCACTGCTCAGCCATGGTAGGCCCACAACCAACCACTGCATGCCCACCATGCCAGCACTCCCCCTTGGCCAGGACATCCCACACCCCTCAGACTCAGAAGGAAGACCTTCAGGAGACTTCATAACTATTCACATCTCTCAGAACTTGGATGGTACAAACAGATGATCAGCAGGGACATCATCTTTGACCAGCCTCCCAGGAGAAGCTTTTCTGGAGGAACGGAACACACAAGAAATATCAGACTCCTTCTTCAATGAAATCTGAAATCTCACCCAAAAGGAAGAGGATGAATGAAACATAATTGAAAGTGTTGCTAATTTTGTACATCAAACAAATGCCAAAGAAAAGAAAAGGTTTTCTTTTGCCTTCTTACCAGGAACATGTACGTCATTACCTGTGAGGTCATGATCTTATCCGTGAGGCCATGGCCTTGTGCAATGTATGTGGAAAGGTGAAGTTTGGGTCTCTGAACCCTCGTGGGGTACCATGAGGTGAGGGGCTGTTATCCCAAGAGAAGGAAGTCCAGTGAAACCTTCATGCTCACAGGATACCCTAAGTCACCGTCAGACTCTGAATGAATGGTCACGCACAGAAGGGAGTCAGCAGAAGCACCTTCTCTTTCCACTTTCTAATTCAAGCTGTGCAGAATTAAAGACAGATGCCTTTGCTGTTCAAGTGATGGCGCTATTTGAACACACATTTTTGCTTCTGAGTGCTGCTGTGTAATTTATCTCAGTCAGTGCTAAGTTCTATTTTGTTCCAGAATGGACTTTGCAGGATAAAAGAACAAGAATATAAAAGCTTGCATAGGGACAGATCGAGCAGCTGGGGCTGCAGAGGAGCAAACCGCCACCAGGGAGCCTGGCAGGTGAGTGGCACATTGAAGGGATTTCAGTTCGCACCAACAGATTGCAAACTGATTCAAGCAGCATGCCAACACATGAGGCCAAAAGCATGAGAAGCACACCAATGGGGGAAAGGCAAAGCACCAACAGATGAGAACAGATTGCACATTGAAGGGACTCAGAAATCAGTGTGCCAATGCGTGTGTCCAAAAGCCCAAACAGCACAGCTGGAGAGGGCAGACAGAGTGCCAGCATCATGCCAACAGACAGGAACAGATCACGCGTGGCACAGCAAAGGGGGAAACGGAGCTGCTACGCTGTGCCAGCCACTAGAACTACATTCTGCTGGAAGCCATTCAGTTCAATAATTGCTCAGAGTTTATCATAAAACAGTCTTCTGGACAAGCAGAAAAAGGATTTTTTTTTTTCTCCAGCTGTCTAGAAAGAAGAATGTAAGAGGGGCAGGCCACAAGAAAACAGTCTCCAAATGTAAAAGGGAGAGGGAAGTTATGCCTCTAGTAATCCCAAAGCTAGCAAAATGCTGTAGGAAATGAGAAGGGAAACATCAGATGCTCATGTGGAGAGACTGCTGGGAAAATAGCTCAGTGTACCAGTATGAGGAGTAAGAGAGAAGAAATCCTTCCCCTGGGCACATCCAGGAAGGGAATTTTCTTTAGGCAACCTGCTGCCTCCCACAGCAAACACTCTACTGAGGATTGTTGCTAACACTTTGTTGATAACGATGACAAAGCCCACCAGCTCAGCTCTTGCCTTCCATCTCTGCTGCTTTTCCAGCCATCCACGTAGGTGGAGGAACATCTCTGCCTGCCCAGACTCTTTGGGCCTGGGTTTAGCAGCGTTGAGAGAGATATTTCTGCTCTAGCGTGCTCAAGGGGCAGCTGGTCCAGGGGAGTTGGGCAAGTGTGTGTCCCTTCATCACCATGGTGGTACCATCAGTTGGTGGGGTCAAATTTGCTGTGCTACAATAGCTACCAGAGCAGCACTCGCTGGCTGCACATCTCCAAGTGCACCAGGACAGGTCTGGGACTGGCCCACGCTACTTGCTTTCAGTATACACATCTGCGTGTCAGCATTTCTCCCAGAAATGTTTTTCCTGGTTCGTTAAGGGCAGGCATGATCTGGCACTTGGCAGCTCTTCCCAATGGCAGTCAGTCACTTATCAGTCATTGTGCCTTAAAATAAGTCAGGGCTCCTCAATAATGCACTGAGGCAGGAACAGACGATTGCAACCCGCACAGCAGAGCTGTTGATAACAGTAGATGGGTTCAGGTAAGTACTGGTCCCACTTGCAGAAAACGAGGGCAGAGGAGATGGTGAACACCAGGTTGCTTTTATCTGCACTTTGGTCCCTCTCACAAACCTCCCCTGCCCTTTACAGTCTCTTCCCACAGCCACATGTGTCAGAAAACACAGTGCTGTGGCTGTTTCCTTTGCCTATCAGCTGGAGAGAACTTGCTGTTTCACGAGTGCAACAGATGCTTAGTTCAGTTTTCCTCTTGCCTTCCACTGAGCCTTTGTTCCAGGTGGGCTAGGTTATGTCAGCCACTGATGAAGGAAATTGTTGTGTTGTGAAAATGACCCCTAGTCAGAGAGGCACTTTGCACCCCTGTGTGTAACGCCATCATAAATGCCAGTTCTTGGTGTACTGCAAGCTGCTGGCTCACTTTTGGACCTTTAGCCAGACGAAGTGAAGAAAACAAATGCCTGGAGGGAATCAGAGAAGAAAGACTCCAGTCTCACCCACCTATCAGCCATCTTCCCTTGGGGAGCATCAGCACAGAGGGCAGGCTCAGCTCTACCCTCACCCTTGCTGATGACTCGAGGTGGTTGGCCAGCAATTGGCAGCTGGAGTTCTCATGGTCCCCTGGGAATATTTGCTGGAGATAACGCTAAGCTGCTGGAGGAACCAGGAACCATGCTTACAAGGTATACACAGGGCACACTCCCCACCCTCTGCTATCAGACAAACCATAGCTGTAATTTCTGGGCAAGTAACTTTATTGCAGAAAGGAGAAAAGCTTTCAATCTCCAACTTCAGCAAAAGTGCATCTCCTCACAGGAAGTCCACACAGGAAGGGCAGCTCTCCTCAGAGAAAGGACAACTGAGCAGAGCACTAGCAACACTGGGATGGGGAAATGTACAGAAATAAAGTAAAACCCAAGAGGATAAAAACCTGCTTGGAACTGTGTTTTGGTGTGCATGAGAATCCCAGCAGTCATGCCTTGCATTCACCCAAAAGCTGAGCACAGCAGAGCTGACTTGCTGTCAGTGGACCACCTCTGCTTTCAGGCTGCAGCTTGGATCTAGGTGAAGCCTGAAAGATGGTATTTTACCAGCAAAAGGGCCTGCTGGGCTTGGCAGTAATGGAGAAAGGTGGCAATGCAAGGCGGTCTGCATCCACAGCAATAAGGGGCAGATGTGTCAGACCTCCACCTTCAGCAGCAATGGCGAAATGGACTCTCTGAACCCTGTTGGACAGGGGGAGCAATGGGAAGCAATGTGCTGATCCACATCCAGCACCCCGAAATGACATCCATTGCTGCCGAAATCCCGGAGATCTGGATACCCCTGTCATTTTGTAGACAGGTTCTGGGAAGAGCTCTTCTTTGCCTCGACATGTAGGAAGTACAGCGCAATGAATGGTTTTGTGACGCAGAAAAATAGCTGACAAAGTCCTTCAGTAAAGGCTGTGTTATCAGTCCTTGGTTATCAGAGACAAAGGAAACAGCAGCTTCCAAGCAGCTGAACACCTGGCTTCTGGCAGGAGGGGGACCTGTAGCGGCACTCCCACTGCTCCTAGTCCCCTTGAGTGTCATGCCTGCTGCTCCTGCTGGGGTGCAAAGAGCAGAGTCAAGCCCTGAAGCAAGCTCCTGGATGCAGTCATGAGAGAAACTGCAGGGTCAGCTGACAGCTTGCAGCTGGCATCAACACCCTAAAGGGAACAGCTGAGCAGTCAGTGCTGGCTCATTTACCCACCAACAGGAGAAGAGAGCATTGGACTGTTTTTCTCTGAGCAGAAATGTGGGCTCCATCCCAGCAAAGCTACGGAGATTCCGCCGTTTTGTGGGGGGAGGCTGCAGACCTATTTCCATGACGCATCACTGTCTCCATCTCTCGCGGTGTCAGTGTGAGACATGTTGATCATCATGCAGCTGGGAATTATGAGCTCCTGAGGCAAGGGGCAGTCCTGGACCTCTGTGGTGATCATCCTTGTAATATTCTTCCTCCTTCTCATTCTCCTGTAGGTCTTCATCACTATCCTGATCATAATCTGATGCATTGTCATTGATCACTTGAATATTCTCTCCAGCACTTGGATCCACATCAGTCTTAAACCACACAGCTTTGTAGCCTTGGTCCTCCTCATTCCTGTCTGTTTTGAGGATAGACTTCACCTCTTTCTCATGCTTAGTGTCTTCTTCCACCTTTTCCTCTTCTTCCTCCTCTTCCTGGTCAAATATTATAGTGGAAGCTGTGGAAGTCTTTGGGAGGCCATCAATTTCTCGCTCATTAGAAGAGGGTGAGAAAACTGATTGCTGCTGTAGCCCAGTTACACTGCTGTTCTCTGAGGCTTCATGCTGTTTGGCACTCAGATCTGGGTGTTCATCTTGCCTGTAAGCTTGGTTCTCATAAGTCCCAGGGAAATCTTTGGCGAACTACAGGAGGAGAGACATTTTGTGAGTGAAATTGGGCGGGGGAGTGTGGCTGACGCGACTCAGCTGGCTTTTGTCTGGTATAAACCAGCAAGACCCTGGACCCTGTTGATGCCTGTGGAGATACCTTCACTTGCTACAAGTAAGGGCCATGCTGCCTACCAAGTCCAGACCAAATTTCCTACTAGGTGGGAACTTGTGGTTTTCCCCTTGTATTTTTTGAGCTTTCTCAATTTCAAGAATAAAAATTAGAAACACAACAACAGCAACTACACCCCCTCAACCCTTATGCGATGTGGTCCTTTCTTTACAGGTAGATGATCATAGTCATGAGGATGACTGTGGAGGATTTAGTCAAGCAAATGACCTTAAGAACAGCTTCTCAATCTCAAAACTACTCTAAAACCCAGAGAATTATTGGGACAACTGGTGATGAAAGTCATGTTATTGCCTATCTGTGTCTAGTGGCACTGTTTCTGCATTTATGATGTTCAAAACCATCTGCTGGCATCCATTTGTTCCTATGCAAACTATGACTTGGCCAACACTTTGTATTCGAGAAGGCTGCACCAACTGCGTAGGATGCAGGTGTGCACAGGGTGGTAGCCAGTCCCTGGCAGAAAAAAAAAAAAAAAAAAAAAAAAAAAGGGATAATTTCATAAGGGATAATTTCCCACAAATTGCAATTCTAATGCTCCTTCCATCCAAGACATGCTCCTTGCAGCTGAAAATAAGTCAGTTTTACTTTCAGCGGAGTCAAGGCTCCTCACAGTCTCATCCTAAGGCGGAGATCACCATCTGGTCAGATGCATTGAGCCCTAAACTTCAATCTCTAGGTAACTCTTCAAAGTTACCAGGCTGCCAAGGACTTGAGAGAGCCAAGGATGATTAGCTCAGGTGCAGACAACACACAGAATCAGAGAATATCCTGAGGGGGAAGGGAGCCACAAGAATCATCGAGTCCAACCCCTGTCCTCACACAGGACCACCACAAACCCAAGCCCTGTTGCTGAGAGCGGTGTCCAAACGCTCCTTGAGCTCCAGCAGCTTGGGGCCGTGCCCACTGCCCTGGGGAGCCTGTTCCATGCACACCACCACCTGGGGCAGAACCTTTTCCTAACCCCCAGCCTGACCCTCCCCTGACGCAGCTCCATGCCATTCCCTCGGGTCCTGCTGCTGTCCCCAGAGAGCAGAGGTCAGCGCCTGCCCCTCTGCTCCCCTGGGTGGAAGCTGTAGGCCGCAGTGAGGCCTCCCCTCAGCCTCCTCTGCTCTGAGCCCAACAAACCAAGGGGCCTCAGCCGCTCCTCACACCTCTTACTCTGGGGTGACTCATCACCCTAGCATGAACGCGCAGTATTTGGACAGCCCATCCATACTTTAAACCCTCCTCAGGTCCCACTTCCCACTTCTAAGAAATTCTTCATGTTGGTCAGGTACAAACAAGTCACTTACCTTTTTATTTATCAGGAACTTGACTGTATTTCCGTAACGTGTATATATCATCAGTCCAAGCAAGACTAAGGTAATTAATAGCAGTGCTGCTAAGATACCACCTAAGATTCCCATATCCCGTGCAGTGTACAACTTATCAGAGGAGGTTTCAGCTACAAGAAAAGCAAACCATCATTACAAAAGTCTAAAAATGGCAGCTAGCATTATTTAACACAACACTTCCCTGTGGGCAAAGATCCAATCGGTTTTTGAAGGGCAAAGAAGCATGCTGTGCTGCATAAGGTGGCAGTGATGCATTGAATGCCATAGAAGGCCATTCATTAGCTGTCCTGGAAGCAGAGGTTTCTTTTGAGGTGGCCACTCACAGAACACTGTAACTTGCAGTAAGTTACATGAAGTAGAAATAGCACCAATTTACAAGGCAACAATGTTTACCCCATGATTCAACCAAGTAAATATATGCACAGCTGTATTAGGCAAACCACATTAGAGCTAGGTAGATCTTGTCTGTTCTCACTGCACCCATTTCCACCAGCATGCAAAAACAAGGCGGGTTTGTGCACGTGTGTGAAAATGCAAAGCTTTCTTTAATGTGAAACTTCACCTCTGACACAGATGAGCACATTAAAATAGGAAGTAAAATTAGGAAGGGAATAGGACTGTTCTCTTTGGAAGGAGACCTGTTGATTCTGGTGTCACGAACAGCCTGGTCAGGTCTGACTTTGTGTGTTACCAGATGAGAGTACAGTAATGCACCTTTGTTATGCTGATAAAGGCAAGGATACTAGCAGCCATGCTTATGGCCAAAGAAAGGGTTCATGTCATGAGGGTATTTACCAAAAGGATTTTTGCTGAATTTCTATTTGTGATTTTTTTTTTTTTTCTTGAAACTGATTCCAGTCCCTAAACTAGATTGTCAGGCTCTTCTGGAACTGATGAAACTCCCTTTTCTTTCTGGGAGAAGTGAAGTAGTCACAGAGCTCCCTAGGACCTGTAATTTTTCTCACAAAGCAGAGTGACTCTAACAGGAGCAACTGACACGTGGGCAGTACCCAAGCAGGACCCTGGAGGAACTCAGCACAGACTGAGCTGGGCTAAACCAAGGGTCTCTCATCTCTGCCCAACATGTGCTGCTCCCCAAGGGATCTCTCATCTTTGTCAGTACATGGGAAGGAGAAGCATTAGAAGGTCTCCAGGACAACCCTCTTCTGCCCTTTTGGTAGCTGTATCAATACAAATCAGCCTCCTCAGGAGCTTCTTATGCTTTCAGCCACTGGTCAATGTAAGCATATTTGTATGGAGAACACCTACATTACCGTGGAGAGACTAACTTCTTCAGGATTAATCCCCTTTGCTTGTAGTCATCAGTGAGTTTCTTTATTTGAGATTTCCAGCTTCATTTTGTAATGTAAATTAATCTCTTTAAAGTTTAATGATTAATGAAACACAGTTTTGTTTTCCTACTGACTTGTTTGTGACAATGGACTTTGAGTGCTCCCTCCGCATTTGATTGCACCCTCAGTTTATCATTAATATGCTGAGAGGGTTTAGGGCATCAGTGAAATTTTAATCCTTAATCATGTCTCCGAGGGAGCCACAGCACACGGAGCTGATGTGAAGCTCCACCACCCCTAACTCCTTCTGTGCTGCACAGCACCCAGTGTCTCTGTCACAGCTAGCTCAGCCTGGTGGGACAACTCACTTTGAAATCAGTGTTGGCTGGCTCTGGCACCAGTGTCTCAGAAACCAGAAGGCAGCATACAGTCACCACTGCACAGAAGGAGAGTATAATAAAAAGGGCTCTAGTTTCTCCCTGAAACCACGAACCAGAAAACAAAGAGTACCCAGCCTACCTTTGGCAGGGATGATCTCCACCACAACTATAGTGCTCGCCTCCTGCAGACTCACCGTATCTTTTGCAACTGCCTGCGTGAGCATGAAGAAGAAATTGCTTGTCTCCAATGGTATTATCCACAGGGGGATAGAAGAAAAAATTTTACAGCTAGCATCAGATACAGCCTGTGATACAAAAGGCTGGGGCAAGGACTGGCCCTTCATTACAGCCTTGTCTAATGGAATTCCACCCTTGGTACACCTCTTTTAGAAACTCCCCTTTCCTTCCACAACCCCGTCAAGATTACAAAGAAAGTTGCCCTACCTCCATGGTCACAGTACTCGGTGACTGCAGCATCACATTAGTCAGGATGAGTCCATCTTTGGTTGCGATGAACTCAGTGCTGTTTTTTATGTAGTACTCAATGTTTGGGTTGACTTTCTGAAAAGCCAGAAAAGTGGATGATCAAACCACGCTGTGCTTTGTGTGCATCTTTGTAAGAGCCCACCAGCAGGACTTGTCAAATAGGCCTGAAGTATAGGCAGATGTACAGTGCGGTAAATGAATCTGAAGTAAGGAGGTAAGAAAGAGTGAACTCAGGTGTGCTCACCTTGTTGCTCATAGTTCAAGAGTGTATCGTAAGTTTTGCTTCCAAAAAAATCCCAATATTTATCCCACTTGTGTTGGTATAATTAATATTTCCCCAAACAAAACACATCTGTGCAAGGGACCTTGTACATTTGGTTAGATCTACCTCTAATACAGTGCCAAAGGGGAATGTAAATGGAGAATAATTGTTGTGCTGAGGTCTGCACAATTTTTTCCCTGGTCTCTAGGCTATTATTCCACTACTAAGTCCCCGTCTTATTATGGAAGCCTTGCCATCAGTAAAACTAGCACATTTTTCTCAATGTAATAGGGAGGGAAGAGAATGGCTGGCCAGTTAAGGTCTTCCCCTTTCCTTCTTCCGGTATTTTTTCCAAGAATGTCTCCCTCAAAATGAGCCGGTACAGGGAGAAGGTTAACTATTTCCATGCCAAGACTGCAGGTTCTTGCTGGTTTGTTGTCTCTGGACTGCCTCCTCTTCCCAAGCTGTTTCACAAATAGCTCTCCTTAACCTTGCAGAGATCCTGCCTCCTCGATCTCTTCTCAGAAACCCTAAATCAGATCTGGATCTGTTCACAATATTTGCTAACCCTGGGCTCACTTGGCTTGCTGTTTTGCAGTGGATCATCTCACCTACCTTGATCTGAGAGGGACTGCCCTTGGAAGAAAGGAGTCCAGATTACACCATGCCACAAACAATTCTGATCTGTGTAGAAGTCCAAGATAAATATACTATGGGACACTAGAGAAAAGATTGTGTTTGACCTTCCCCTTCCTCACGCTTGCTTATCCCGCTCTAAGGCTGAAGCAGTGATAAAGAATTCAGTGCATTTTCAGTTTCTTACATCAGGGAAATCATCGTCCACCGCTGCTATCATCAGGGGGGTTGAAGGAGCGTCAGCTTGGAAGACAAAGCTTCTTGGGTCCAGACCAGCAAACGTTGTCCCTGTGTAGATCCTGGACTCAAAGTAGGGTGCGTGGTCACTTTTGTTGATGACCTTAATCTCTACATTGACTACAGCATACTTCTGTTTGTTGTTGACTTGGGTGGCCTGCAGAGAAAGAGAGAGACATGCTAGTCTTTTCCTTTTAGTGATGAAACATAAGAAAGATAGGCGTGACACAAAGCCAATTCCAGCCCATGGGGCTCTTTCCATCATTTTCAGTGAGCTTTGGGCCAGGTCTGTCACGGGGGCCCTTGTGGTTTGGGGTCCTTGTTCCTTAGTTTGCTTCTGCTGTTGGCTGTCCACACAGTCTTGGCCTGGCCCTACAGTCTGGATGCGGCTCTCAATAAGGGTCAGCTCTGGGCAAATTGCCATGCTCCAGCACAAAGCAGTGGGATTCCAGCTCCAGCAAGCAGTCTGCTCAACTTCATGAGGTACTGGGTCAGTTCACTTACTGCCTGAGAGTCCACATCTTCCTGGGTATACACGTGCCAGGAGTGCTTTGTGCCTCCTTTCCTGAGGAGCTTTAACCAAAAGAGGAGCTTGTTTCTAGGAGTGAGTTATGTTAACTACTGTAACACAAGCTGCAGTCCTGCCTGCAGAAAGCCTTCCAGTTATGCTCATCCACACTTCGAGCTCAGCAGGATCTCCTCGCTCAGTTACCTTGCTTTGACAGTGCAACACACACGTAGGGGAAAATGCCTCGACTCCTGCAAAAAGATTTACGTGTAAACTGGTATAAGGTTCTGGTCAACTACTAGGGCTAAATACTTGCAAAATAAAAGGTGTGACCAAGTTAGCTTTCATTGTTAATGTCAGTGACTCCTGACACAGCGAGACTGCTGCTTCCCAGAAAGCCAGCTATGCTGGGTTGCTGTCTGCAGTGCCATCAGACTTACCATCACCTGCAGTACGTATGGCTCTTGAGAAGTTGCTATTTTGTTCATAGTCAGATTTCCTGTGTCTGCATCCATTGCGAATACATCATCCGCATTCCCTGGAGAAATGGAAGGACTATTCAAGCACTGGACACCTTCATAAAGCGACCTGGAGCTCATGGCTCATTTTGCCACCTCTTGGTGACACCAGCCCTCAGACCACAGGGCTGTTGTCCTTGCCCCACTGGCTGCTCCAAGGGCTGGGCGTTCAGACCAGAGATTCAGAGGGACTCAGCAGACAAAAAGCGAGGCATAAAACCGTCTATGTTGGATACACATAAAAATATATGTACAATTTTTGCTTGTCTTCCTCACTCTGAGACAGTATGGGCTGTATTTTGGACAAGAACAACTCTTCTTGGATTCCCTATTGACTGTGGGGGACTGAGGCAACACTACATCCAAAACGCCAGTGGAATTTCACGTTCCTTAACGTCTTTACTGTCAGGAGGATATTCACAGATGTGGAACAAATGAAGGGAGATGAACAAGTGATCACTCCACCTGGCCAATATGATCTGCCTTTACCTTGATGGATAATCAAGAACTCACTGTTGCTAAAAAAATAATGATAATAACAAAAAAAAAAAATCCTGTGAATGAAATAGATGGCCAAGTGGCCCAGTCAATGCTTGGGCAATCATTTCACTATACTCAAGTAATCTTTGTAAAATCAAGGCTAAAACAGGGCAGATTAGACAGTGGTAATGCACAAGGGAATAAGAGCATAATTCCTGTTGATGAATGAAAATTATTCTGATGATGTGGGAATTTTTAGGTTCAGCTTAAAGACTGTACGAAAGTGGTGTGATCAGACTGGCAAAATTGGGTCTGAAGGCTTAAAGACAAAATATGCCTCAAAAGCGACACAAAGTCCTTTGGAGACAGATTTCATGGAGCTTGGTTTACGGGCCTGCAATTTTCTTCATCCTCCTCTCTGTACAGTCTGTTTCTGTGGATTTAATTATTTCTCTGTGGCAGGAACAGAGGGGCAAATCTCCAGGCCCTCAACATTCTGTGCTGTCAAGGATACCTCCTCGTGGCAGATAACGTAGGGGGTGTGTGAGTAACAGAGTCTTGGGGGGTGACAACTCCTACTCACCGCCAACAATGCTGTACACAATTTTTTCATTGATCAGGTAGTCAGGATCGACAGCATAGATGGGCCCTGGCTCCAGGGTGAGTGGCTCAGTCTGCAGTGGAAAGGCAAAGCATGACACAGCGCACTACAACGCCAAATGCTATCAGTACTTTCTTATCCCAGCATGGCTCTGCTGGTTTGATCTGTGCAGAATGGCATTGATTGCTGGGAAATGGCTGTAACAGGGCAGAGGAGAGAGGGCTGAGCCAAGAGTTCTCCTTCTCTTGCCTCTCCTGCTACATGCTGCAGGAGCAGTGACATTCAGTGTCACTCTGAGTTGGGGGCAACTCCCACTTTCCGGGATGATGAGGGCTCCTTGCCATGCTGAATCATCAGCGTGTGTGTCTGCAGACCAGCACGAGCTCCTGGAAATGCTTAGGCACTAAGCATCAGGGATACGGTCTGATCACGCCTGCTTACCGACATCTCAGACATGTTGACTCTCCCCGTGTAGGGGCTGCTGATGCAAATGCTTTTGTCCGCGTCAATGAAGGTACAGGGTAGGAACCAGGGTGGTTTGGTGTCAGCTTGCTCAACAATTATGTTTATTGTTGCGGTAGCTGTGTGGACGGTTGCGTTGACCTCACGACTGTCCTGTGCCCAGAAGGAAATCATATTCGTAAGATGCGAGTTCCATGGCCAAAAGAACCCGCCTGCAAAAGCCAGTGGCCCAGGGCCTTTGAGCAAAAGCAGTGAATTATCTGTTGACATTCTGCTGACACAGGTGAACTGAATGCAAGGCTGGATGGAGCCCTGCAATCACGGTGTGATTATGGAGGGTGGAAGGCTGCTCCAAACCCACTGCCCCAGGATCCATCCCCCCTCCTACCACTCCAGAGACCACCCACTCAGACTTACTGTCTGGATCTTTCTAAATAACTTACCTTCGCGTACAAGAGCAAAGTTGCGGATTTAAATTTCTCATAATCCAATGCTTTTTGCAAATAAATTTCAGGGTTATTAATTCCTTTTATGGCAAAATAATTGCTGGTATTCTGGGGGGAAAAACAAACAAACAAACAAACAACCTACTAGCAGACTTGATCACAGACATGTTACAAATAGGGCTCGTTGTTGTGTTTGTCGTCCCAGTCAGGCCTTCAAGCCTGGGGACATGGAGAGGGGGCTGTGGGCAGCGTGAGACCTGTTTCGTCATTTGGTATTGCACGCTGGCACTGCCTGGCTTGTCAGAAAGCTTTGTTCATGTTACCGTGAAATCTGGTGGCTGAAATCTGCCTCATTTATTTCCTGTACTCAGCAGGTTGCCAGCAATCCTCAGTCTTGTGTCCGTGATGGCCAAGCAATCCCACATCCACGCACAAAAGAGATCTCAGCCTCTGAGAGCTGGCAAGATCTCTTGCCTTCGCATCACACAGCTGAATTTTGGAAAGAACTGCAAAGCCAAACTGGGAGTAGCATAAACTGCATTTTGGTCTGTAACCATTAGCACCTGCTCTGGTTCTCTTTTAATCTTGTGTCCTCACTGAAATTCTTTCAGATTTCAAAATTCCCCTGGATTTACACCAACGGCAAAATGAGGCCTGCCTTTGTCTTTGATGAAAACTTCTGTGATCGTGGGCATCTCGTGTTACCCCCGCTCTGCATAAGCACTGTAGACAAACAGCACAATGACTCCTTCCTTCCCTCTCTGACTCAGTGCAATTCTGAACCCTGTGAAGCACAAAGGTCACTCTTGATATGTTGACAGAACATCCCAGCATGACTTCCCTGGATCATATGGCTGAGAATATCTCAGATGAAGGTTTAATCTGTACAGTGTAATAAAACTGTGAGCACTAGAAGAGCTCACTACCAGCAATATCGATTGCTCTGTTCTGCTAACCAAACCAACGCCCGGTTTTTGCAAAAGGCATGCCTCTCCCAGAAACTGCTGAGAACCAAATGCAGTGCAGCGAGCTCTCAGCCACAAAGCAGGAGCTCATCCACACGATTTTTTCTTTTCCTGAAGAAGAAAGGTGCTCACCTGCGCTGCTGAAGCGAGTTCATAATAGATGATATCCAGGTCAGCATCGCTAGCACTTAAATCTTCACGGGCTACAATGGTTGCATTCACTTTTGTATCCTGAAACAAAGTTGTCGTGGTTATTCTCTCTGTGAAACTGGCTGAAGACTTCCCCCTGGTAGATATGTCTTGGTCCCACAGCACTTGGTAACCCAGTGCCTTCGTCACTTATGTGAAACCCTTACCTCAGGCACCACTTTGGTGAGATTTGTCTGCTTGAACTCTGGGCTGTTATCGTTCAGATTTTCGACGGTCACAACAATTTCCAAAGTGTCACTCATCTGAAAGGGTAAAGCAAGAGAAACAAAGACAAAAGTAAGACTTAGGGGCTGATCCTGACTTGCAGAGTGGCAGAGGAGATGGTGTACGGAGCACACCTGGATGGGTGCTGGATGGGGCTGAGGTTTGCAGTTTGCTCCCGCCCCTCCCCATTCACAGAGCCTTGGGTGCTCTCTCTTTGACTGTGAAAGGAATGTGTATGTCTGGGAATAAAAGGATGGCTCCTAACCCCGTTCAGTGCATGAGGAAGAGGCAAGGAAATTATGTGCTTCCCTGCAGTACCTTGTAGCAGAACAGAGTGTTTGGGAGAGCACTCACCTGTCCAGAACTGTCTGTGCAAGTCAGGAACACTAACAGCACAGGGACAATCTGTATGCAAAAACAAAAACCCATCCATTTTAGAAACAATCCCAAATATCCCGACTCTTTCTGAAGTAAATGAGACAAACACATGCATTGCTGAATTAGAAATGCTGCTGGGCTTTATCTCATTTTCAGGCATGCCCAGCTAGTCCCCTCTTTCTTTTACAGCCTCCTATCAGCACTGGGCTCTTGTTTATACTGGAGTCAAAGCTGACTGATTCAACAGCTTCTCTCTTCGTGATTCCCGTAACATGGCAGCAGAGCTAATTAACCATTTTCTCCTACTTCAGGTACCTTCAATCAGAGATTTCTTTTTTAATTGAATGAAACAGAGGTGTGCCATGCTAGTCCAGCATCGCCTGCAGGGTGTTAGCTCTGTCTGCTATCCTTTACTTAAATCTGGGTTTTTACATTATGGGAGTGACAGCTTAAGGACACTTGTGGCTGCAGACAGAACTCTGCAGGGAGGTAAAATAATCTAGCAGCATCCTATCTGAACACACTGACCTTCTACACGTCCTTTACACAAGATCACCTCACTGCTCAGAATTGTTATTTCATATGGGCAAGAAGGGATCACTTTACACGAGCCCTGGGGAGCTCTGAGCACTGCAGTTGTCACCCTCATGGTTTTAAACCTTCCCCTTGCTTTAATTCGTGCAGATTTTCTGAAGGACAGTGATAGCAAACATACTATGTGACCGCCTCCTCCCTGTCCTCTGACTGATCTCCCTGGTAGTGAGCTAAAACCCAGCTGAAATTTATTTTTTAAGTTATTTCCTAGATGTTTTAGATATGGGCTACAAATCCCTGGAAGACCAAGATCCTAGGCTGAAACCCAGTGCATCCCAGCACGATCCATCTCATCCTTACAGCCTGCCAGCTAGAGGCTCACCTCATAGTCCACACTTTTGACCAGCTGCAGCTCCGTCCCATGGATGGTAAAGTAATCGGCATCTGATGAGCCAGGATCAATAACTACAGTGAAACCTGCCTCCAGGTGGATGGTGGTCACAGTGAAACCCAGAGGGTTATTTTCAGGAACACTTGGATTGTGATCAGAGACAGAACATCCTGGAAAAACACAAAAACGGGATAGAAAATTGCCCAGAATTCATGTTGTGACAGAATCAGATGAGACCTGAGATCTCTCTGGTTACCACTGGAGAGAAAGTCCTTGAACTAAGCTGTCTTGGAGTAAGCCTGGAAAAATCATTTGCCAGCTGTCACGGTGCAACCCAGTGCCATGGGAGTTATTCTTCCATGGTCACGGACCTCCTGCAACAGCTTACCTGGTTGCTGTGCTGAGATACGTGCTGTGAAGGGCAGCAGGAAGAGCATGGAGGTGAGGAGCCGGTGAGAAACACCCATGGTGAGCCGTCAGTTAAAGAAATCCTTGTTTTCAGTCAAGCCGATCCTCTTCTCTCCGTTTCTCTCAGTGCCTTCTGCACTCACTGCTTCAGGAAGGCAAACAGCGTTGGCTGGCTGGAGGGGATTGCTGCAGTTCAACCTTTGCCTCTTTGCTTCATTGGATGACTTATAAGACATTGTTGGTCACGGGATATGATAACACATAAATTCCAGTTTCTCCTTTGTTCCTGGGTCTTTCCTTCCTTCAGCTCTCTTTAGCGACAAGGGATTACTTGGAGCATTGGCGCTCGGGAACCAGTCTGTATACCCCAGCCTCTCCCTCTGGGGCAGCAATAGGCAAATTTACATTTCTGATTTGCCAGAGCTATGGACTGGTTTGGTCAGATCATTTCCTGGAGAAAGCCATAAAGATGCTAGTATTCGCCCTATGCCTTACTTACTGTACCCACGATTCCGCGTGGCCCACATTGCCCTTTACCACAGGCTCTTTGCTCTCCACCCCATGGCCTCTGGTTTCTCCCTTGTGGTTCCAGTTTGTCGTGCTCCCGGAAGTGGACAAGGAGCGTAGCACAGGGCAGGGCCAGCAGTTCTGCTTATGCGCCCCGGAGGCCAGAAAGATGGGTTTTTCTGCTTGTTTTCCAGCTTGGCCCAGTTGGATCCACAAGGCTTTGTTTGTTTGTTTGTTTGTTTCTCACAGAATGTCACTACCAGCTGAAATGTTTGAGGACAGCTGATACCTGACTTTGGGGTGCCTGTCCTGTCCATTTCTTCATGTCAAGCAGCACACCAAGACCTGGTGAGACTCAGGCGGTTGCTCCTCAACCAGCATCTTGCCCAGTGCGGGAGTAAATCTTTTTAGAGGGTCTGCTGGTTGGAGAGGACAAAAGTCTGGACCGGTTTAAGAGAATAAGTGCTTAGTGGGGCTCCCACCACTTGCTTTTAGCAACCTATCACGGCTGCAGCATGAAAATAAAAAAGGGTTGGAAGGTAAGGAAAGTACCATGCAGAAGACACCAAACTGTGTCTTCTATGCCCAGACTGTGCTGGGCATCATATGTATCCAGCATCAGGAGCATCTACCGACCAAAAACCTCATGTTCAGGGCAAAGACAGGGCAAAGTAAGGCATTTTAGTGCCCCCACCTTAAAAATGGCTGGGGAGGATGGGAGGTAGAGATACTGTGAAAGATTATGGGCATTTCCCATGAAAGGCTGTACAATCGGGTTCCGAAAGATGAGAATGCGCAGGAAGTGTCCTGGAAAACATTATTACTATTATTTTAAATAAAAGGTCAGCTTACTGCCTTATCTTCATCTCTGAAAAAAAGTTTAAGGTTTTAATGAAGGCAAAGCCATCTGGGCTGCTCTTTTGTTTGGATGGCAAAGGAAGAAGCTATACCCTGTGCAAGTCCCTAGGCTGAGATGATCACTTATGATTCTGAGACAATCTTGTTACCCCCAGCCACCCCACAGTACCCAGCCAGGGGCAGCAGAGTGGATCCAAAGGCCAGGGACTGCCCTGCAGCTCTGTAGGGCTGAGGCAGGTCCCCTTCTACCAGCGGCCAGAAGTGAATCTCCACCCAGGCTTAGCAAAATGCAGGCTGTAAATACTCCCTCCAAAAGTCCTCCAAGAAGACTTTTTCCTAGCAGAGATCTCATATAGACCAAACCAAACAGATGCCAAGGTCTGCAAGAACAGCATTTCAGCATCACAGCAAGGGAATGGGTGCTTAGATGAAAGTTTGGAAGGGCCTGGCTTCTTTGCAGATGTCAGGTACCTCACAGATGGTGAAACCCAGGTGGTGCAGCTTGCACTGAGCAGTTCTGTGGGAGGTGCACAAGACCAGAGCTGAAGATGTGCTATTTTAGAGCTGCTGTTCCTAATCTGTTGGTTTTACAGGAAAAAATGGAGTCACTGCTCTGTCAGAGGAAGGATTCTGACAGGCAGCGTGGCGCAGGGATAACATTTAAACCTCTTTAAATGCTGGCAACAAATTCCTTCCAGCAGAGCTTTGTCCTCAGTGGCTATGAAGGGGGTGGGCAGTAAATATGAGGGCAGAGGGAAGGGGAAACGATCGTTAGATTTTTTTTTTTTTTTTGTAACTAAATCTAGCACCTGGCTACGTTTCTGCTGAAAGGAGCCAAGCCTGATGCTGCCTTCCTGGCACAGCTGAACGGCGGGCAGTGCTCAGTCTCAGGCACAGAACACACAGCCAGAGCCACCACCTATTCCCAGCATACCTCTGCATATCGGTGGGGGAAGAATGGCAAAATACTTCTCCCTCCCTCACATCCCTAATGGCCCAACACCTAGGAAGTGTTCCACCCTCACTGTGATTCCCAAGCTAGAGCCAAAGCCCAGGCGTGGCTAACGTATCTTTGCTGGACTTGTAGGCAGCCGCATGCTAACGCAGTGGCAGTGATGTGCCTTGCTCAGGCTCCCCCTGTTGGCACTAGATCACACTAACATGCATTTTAATCTTGATTAAGAGGTTTTATTGGGTTTTTTGACTGTTTTCCAGAATGTTATATTATTTTATTTCCTGATCAGGAGTTTTTCCTGAGGAAAATCCAATAGCTTTCCTGTTTATTTTCAAGGCTGTGTACATGCAAAATCATCTCCTTGGCTGTTTCTGGCAGAGCGTTGGTTTTCCCTCCACCTTCAGTCAGAACCATCTGCATCCTCCACACCTGCCCCCAGCTGCTTAGAGATGGTGCAGACGTACTGGCTGGTAGCCGCAGCAGCTTTCCTGGCGTCGCTGTCCAAATGGCTGCTGGGAGGGGAAAAACAAGTGATAGTTTGTTATCTCTGCGGGAAGAGTGACAAGGCCACTGCCTCACAAACTTCAGCCGTGATACCAAGGAGCAGATGGTCAACAGAGAGGCCCAGATCGCTGCTACCTGGTGCCAGGTGCCCACAGATGCCCAGACAAAGTTACAGATCCTGCTGTAAAATCACAGAATAGTAGAATCACAGAATGGTGTGGGTTGGAAGGGACCTTTAAAGTTTAGTTTAAAACTGTTACCTTTTGTCCTGTCACTACATGCTCTTGTAAGAAGTCTCTCTCCACCTTTCTTATAAGACCCCTTTACATATTGACAAGCTGCAGTAAGGTCTCCCCCGAGCTTTCTCTTCCCTAGGTTAAACAGCCCCAGCTCCCTCAGCCTTTCTGCACATGAGAGGTGCTCCAGCCTCGGATCATCCCCATTTATTCTAGGCAGTGTTGACAGGAAGCACTAAAGGACAGCTTACTGCACCTCTTTTTTTTTTTTTTTTTTTTTTTTTTTTTTTTTTTTTTTTTGTGGTTTAGTAGCAAGCTGTCTAGCTGGAAGCAGTTGGTCACTGGGAAGACACAACATGCAGATGTTGGGGTAGCCCATCCTGAGGTTTGTGCCTGAATCATCGGCTGAACCCGACATGGTGGCAAAGGCTTTCTGTTTCAGCTGTTGGGTCAGGCTTTCTAGGAGGTGTGCAGTCAGTATAGTCCAGAATAACTCCACAATTAGAAAAGGATCCCATTGAACTTCCCTGGCTTTTATGATTTTTAATAACTGGCTTTTATATGGCACTTCTTAGCTGTAAATCCCAATGTAAACATTATTGTAGATTAAAAAAACCGAGTGCCAGGCAGGTTCAGCATGTAGAAACAGAGATTGCCATGAATGCAGGCACGACAATCAGCTGAGGTTGCACACAGCTGCCTGCCACCGGGCAGTCTGACCAAAACATTTTCTTTGCTCACTCTGCAAACCAGCCCTGGGAGCACAGCTGCTGGCAGGGTACAGAACTGTGTGATGGAGGGCTGCAGCTCAGCAGTGACAGTTCCCAAGACAGCACATCCCACGTTCATGGGGAATAAAGAAGCGATTTTAAAGCACGGACAATTCCATAAATCCAGTGGGGGTATTTCTGAGGATATCAGCTGAGCCACCGGGATCCTGTAGTGCGAGGACCCACAGACCTCACCATCGCTGCGTTACATCAAGCTTCTGCACTGAAGGCAAAAACTGGACATTGACAAGTTACTGAAAGTCCTCTTCTGCCCTCAGTACTGTGGTGACCAGGGCCAGAGGGGTGACAAGGTGCCCAGTCTGTCCCACCTACCTGGCGTTCAGAAGGCTCTGGTACAGCCACATAAAGCAAAGAACCTCATTGCTGTTTTCTTCCTCCATCCCCTGCACGCCTGTGTTGAGTGGGCCTGGAGAACTGAAGAACAACAGCCACACAATGTGTAACCACCACCGCTGTAAGGCAGCAGTGCCCTCTGGAAGGCAGGCTCGCTGTTAACCTGCTGACTGACTGACTGACTGACTGACACTTGCTGTGTAGGAAAACTGTCTCCTCTCCAAACCAAGCTCAGATGCTCTCTGGCTGGCAAAGGGACAGGTTTTGATATGCACTTGTGTGCTGCCTCATTACCCAGTACCATCACACCCTTCAGCCCATGGATATATACCTTCTTCCAGCATCTGGAAATTAAAAATCTGTTGCGTCTGCCAGAATATTTTTAGTGATGCACGCCCCAGAAAATGTGAAAGCATCCTGAACAAATGTGAGGGAACCAGCGTGCTGTGTTTCTGCCTTGAAGAAGGGACCAAGCCTGGAGGATGCCTCTGCAGGCATCAGAGTCAAGGACAGCTGCAGCCGTGGGCTGCACCCAGGTGTTATGGCTGATGGTGTGTTTGTGTGCATGGCTTCGGTGGGAGCTAGCAGCCTGTATTTTGGCTGGGTGAAAGACCTCTTCCTGGCAGTGTACGTAATGACGCATAAAGCCTGCCCGGTCTGGCAGTCACAGAGCTGTGACCTGCCTGCCCGTGCTGCCCACGCTGCCCTCCCATGCCCGAGGGAGTAGAGCTCCTACCTGCGCTTGCGGCCCATGAGATTTTGGATGAATTTCTGAACCTGAGCGTTTCCTCTCATCTTGCTGTACTCGCTGGTGAACAGCCCATCGGAGTGCCTCTGAGTTCTGCACCAGGGAGAAGAAAACGCACTGCCTCCCAGCCACGTGAATTATCCCAACACTGAATTTTCTCTGTCCCTCCTACCCAGGTGCCCTGTATCCCTCCCCTTCCATCTCCTCCCACCTTCAGCATCCTCTGGATGAGGCCAGCACTGAGGCTGGCTCTCAAGCTGGAGGCAGCTCAGCCCAACGGGTTTTCCCCTCATTGCTGGAATCCCATTTTCCACAGGAGACATCCCTGCCCCAGGAGAGCGGTGTCAGCTCCTCCCTACCTCTCCTTGAGGCCCACCAGGTGTTTCACTAGCTGCTGCACATAGGCATTGTCATTCATCTTGCTGAGCTCACTGTGGAAAAGCCCGTCAGCGTGTCTCTCAGTCCTAGGAGGTGGGAAGAGAAAAAAAGAAAAGAGAAAAAGGGGTGAAAAAGCATGATTTTAAAACTGGAGAAGAATGGGCATTTAGAGCTCCCTCAAGGAAAGAGTCCCAAGCAAAGCTGGGGAAGAATTTGTGCTGATTTGTCAAAATTTCACCAAGAAGAAAAAATCTTGTAAGGATTTTAAAGAACTATCTTTTTTAACCATCGCACAGCAGAACCACATGCTCTTTCTCCTTGCTAATGTCATCACCTTACTAAAGGTCTGCTTAATGCCTCTTTAGCACAAAAGAGTACGACAAGAGAGTGGAGAAGGAAGAAAGTGAGCACTCGGATACACAAACCCTGAGGACCAGGTAAATGGTGGCAGTGGTACCAATAACCACCAGCACTCACAGGCTATTTAAAACTGAAACGTCCACTTCTAAAAACCTGTGTAAGTACCTGGCAGGGAAACAAGTTCAAGAGTGTGTTTTGAAATGTAGTTTGATCTGTCTGGGGTCCTGATTTTTCTTCAGAACTAAGTCAAATCAATGTTTCCACTCTTAAGCAAGAAAAAAAAAAATACAACATATACGTTCATTTAACTAAATCAATTCAGGGAAGAAAATAAAACAGCAACAAAGCAGTTGCAACTTCTGGAAGGAAGATAAAAAGCTGACTTTATAGCTAGCAGGCTCTTTGAACAAAAAGCCATGGAGAAAAAGGAAGCAGAGGCACAAGAAATGCTTACCTCTCCTGGGGTGGAAGAGACGCTGAGAAGTGCAGCAGGACAATCATGGGAATAATTAGCTGCCTCAGAGCAGTCATCAGGCAAACCATGCTGGCTCCTGAGTTAAAGCACAGGGTTTTGTGAGCAGTGGAACCAGTGACCTTGGTCTTTGGGGCAGTTCGCACGCCACCCAGAAGCCATGGCTACATAAACAACATCACTGTGGCTAGCTTCGGCAGGAATTCCTGCCAGCGAAGACAGGACTTCTTTAAAACACAAAAGATGAACAATTCAAGTCATTCATGTTACCAGTAAGTTGTTTTCAGCTGTTATCCCACCAGCACGTAGTCCTGGAACTCAGGTCTGGGGGTGCCTGAGATAGCATTTGTGCTGAAGTACTGCTGGGACTCGGTGTCATATGCAGGGAGGGTGAGTTTACACGAGTTAATCCAGCAGTGGCACAGCTCTGTGGAATAACCCCCACTCCACTAGGAGTGCCTTGACAGCTATGTCTTCAGGTACATGATTTCAAACACCCATGAGAACATCCCACACAGTTATTGATTGGTATACCAAGAGGATGCTCAGGAGAAATCTATTTTTCCCCCCCTCTAAATTATCAGGCAAAAAAAAAAAAAAAAAAAGGCCTGTAACAAAGGGGAACTGCACACAGGGGAAGGGAAATATCTGCCTGTCCTCTAATATTTCTAGAGGGGAAAAAGAAACAGCACACATTTTCAGTAAGAGCAGAATCTCATATTTTGTTTTCTTGCTGAAATAAAAAGAAAATTGCCTTTTGTTTATTGGAAGCCATTACATTTTCTTCCCTTTTATGTCCCATCTCTTTGCACAGCTCCATGCCCACAGAGATGTGTTGGTGCCTTTATGAGAGGGTGCTCACGTTTCCCCAAGGACTACACAGAAACTATGTCTTTAATTTGTAACACTCCTGCCTTCCTCCTGCAAAGAAGCAATCTTTCTTTCTTAGTCTCTGTCTGGGAAACTCTCAGACAGTACTAACCCAAAACCAAAGTCCTCCCATTTGGGTTTTGTTCTAGCCTCAAACTAGACTGCACAGAGAGCATTAAAGGACTTCCACAGTTTCCTGAATACTTCCTAGCCACCCTCCTGGGGTTACTTTCAACTTTGGAGATTCTGCAGGATGAGATGGAGCAAGAGGACCAAAGTGGGGGATTTATACAGAAATCTATTTGCTGCAAGCCAAGGCACAAATGTTTAACGGGGGCTGCAGAGCAGAGAGGGGAGAGGTTTTGCAGAGAAGTTCATCGTTAAAGATCTGTAAGCTTCATCTCACACATATTTCTGATGCTTCTGTTTATGCCTTTCCTACTTGATCAGCTTTGAGGGGGATGAAATAATAATTAAAAAAAAAAAAAAAGGGGGGGGGGGGGGACAATTTACAAAAT
>VXAV01007763.1:106207-124222 GCA_013399715.1 Alectura lathami | reverse complement strand
AAAAGGGGACGGCGAGCCGTGGCGGCAGCTGGCTCGGCACAAGTTCGGGTGCTTCCCCTCGTCCTGCCCGGCTGGAAGTGCCCCAAGCCCCAGCGCCGCAAGCCCCAGTGCCCCGGGGAGCAGCTGCATTGTGAGCACCCCGGCTTGCCATCAGCAAGTGTTTGGGGAGGGATGGAGAGCTCCCTCCCGTGCTGTGCTCCGGCTGCTGTAAGGTGAGCTGCCTTTTTAGGGACGAAATAGGATGTGGTCACCCTTACAGCAGCTTCGGTCGGCTTCCTTCAGGGCTCCTCCTGGCTGGTGTGCTCTCTTTGGGAGACTTTGAGTCACCTCTGAAAGCTGCTCCCCTCCGAAACCACAACACCTGAGGGAGAGAGAAGTGGGAGCAAGAAGCAGGGATGCACAATTCGCGTGCTCCTGAGCCTGAGGGGTTTTGCATCTTGCTGTAAAAGGGAGACATATTTGTACTCCTGATGGCAGGGGGAATTGTTGGACCTGCCTAGAGTTCTCCCTGCTCCCACTACAGCACCATCACCTCCCAGATGAACGGAGGAAAGCACCCGCAGGCCAAAAGAGCAGGTTTTTTGCACCTACCCCTGTTGTAGCTGGTGACGTGGAAGACTGGAGCCCTCCGCAGATGCAGGGAGAGCTGGGGGCAGCCCCAGCAGGCTGTGCCTGGGGGCTCAGAGGGGTGGGTGTCGGTCAGACTTCGTGACCTTGTGTTTTCTCATTGCCACAGGGTTTGTAAATGCGTCCTCAGGGGTGGAAGGGGCTGTCCCCGTCAGCGAGGTGTTCCCATCCCTCCAGGCTAGCACAAGATGGTAGCAGCCTGTCCCAGCCTCAGTCTCCTCTTCCTCTCCCACTCCAGGGCTGCTGCTCAGCGCCTGGCCACGCTGGGCCTGTATTTCCTTAAGCAAGGGAGGCAGCGGATTAGAGCTTAGGATGCTTTGAGTCTCTCTACCTAGTCCTAGGATTTGGCAGGACGTGGTGACCTCTGTCTCCCCAGAGGTCTTCTGGAAGCACAGGTTCAGCTGGGGACCCGAAAGAAGGACCAGCAACAAACAGGAGCATTCAATTCCCCTCTCTTCCAATCACACATGCTGCTTGTTTCCGGTGGTTTTGCTTTTCCCTGGTTGCCTCGGTTCTGGTGGTTAGGAAGCCTCTGTCGTTATCGTTCTTCTCTGCTACTTCTGGCTGACTGGAATTCTTTCCCTTTTGTTTTTCTTTTCTATTTTTTCTTGCTCTTCGTGTTGTCTCACACAGACACACACACCAGCATGGCCTGCCACCTGCAGGCTTGGGCTCTGCTGGCATGTGTAAAATGCTGCTTGACATACCCTGGTGTGCCTCTGACAATGCTTCCAGCTGGCCATCACCATGGCGGGTGTCTCCCTGGGTACCACAACCACTTGCAGGCTGCTCGGGATGGGTGCTCAGCCCTGTGAGAGCTTTAGGAACCTGAGCTGTGCCTTAGCGATGCTCCCTTAAGTGTGTTCACCTCCACGACTGCTCAAAGCCATCGGTGACGTGCTGCAGTTTGTCACTGCCCTCTGCACCGGGAGTATTAAATTGCAAGGAATGAAGGTGTCCTATGACAGAACTGTCTTTCCCTCCAAATTCTGCAGCTCCTGCAACAAGGCAGCCTTTCAGGGGCACAAGGGACCCTGTGAAAACGCAGCAGGCAGCAGGATCTGCGCCCCTGTAGGAGCTACTTCAAGGCAGCAGTCGCTCACAGAGTGAGAGCGGAAGGTCCTGCATGAGCACGGAGAGAAGGGCAGCACTGTGCAGCACTCCCAGCCTCCTGGAGCAAGCAGCTGGGCTTTGAAATGTAGGGCAGCTGAGACTGCGGTCAGTGCCGGAGCAGCACTCCTTTCGTGTGTGGAAGTTTCTCTGTGGGCTCAGAGCCCACAGTGCTTTATGTTCATTTTTAATAATCTCCTATATGTGGGATTTGCAGCTCATTTTGTTGTGAAATATGGTAAGGCGAAGTCAGAGTAGGCAGAGTCAGTGCCAGGGGACAGATTTTTTCTTTTTTTTTTTTTTTTTTCCACGGAGACCAACGTGAAAACTGTAGCTCAGAATCAGACACTCAACCTGCGTGTATCAATGCAGGTGTGTCACTTGAAATGAAGGGTGACATGATCCAGTTGTTGGTGAGGAAGGGAAAAGTGACCCAGGCAGGCAGCACAAGGGCGCAGTGGTCACTACCGCGTAAAAGCAGATCGGTTCAGCTTGCGCTCGAGCATTTAGCCACCGCCGTTGTGCAAACGTGGCTTGGGCAGTCCTGAATGCGCTGTACAACCTTTGCTCTGGAGTTTAACTGTCCTGCAGCTCCTGGCAGTGGAGAGGTGGACTTTAGTGGTGCATTGCAAAACCTGAAAACATGCTGAGAGGGGGGCGTTTTTCCTCCTGCCTAGTAGGAACAGAACAATACAGCCTGTCTCCTCCATTGATCAGGAGAAGCCTGGCCACCTTGTGCCTTGTTCCCGTGAGGTGGCTCCTCCTGTCAGGTTTGGGAAGCATCCCTCCCAGTCACGACTTCAGAAGAGAGCTGAAGGGATTTAAACTTCTGAGGTGAGATCTGGCATCTCCTCAGAACAGCGGAACGCCCACATGCTCCAATGGGGACGGATTCCTTCCTGTGTGACGAGGAGTATGTTTTGCTGCTGCTCACCAGAGCCTGAGCACAGTGGGGAAGGCCTTGCTATGACCAGTCGTTAAGAGAGCTTATTCCTGCCCCTCAGAGCATTAGCTGACCCACGCTGTCCTTCTGTACTTCTGGCAGAGCCAGCATAACTCTTTGTCACAGCTGAACCCCTAGTCCACAGTGACGATTCAGAGGCCATGCCTGTATGAAGCCAAACCGCCTGTTAGCTCTCCGGGGATGTCCATTGTCCCTGCAGTGCTGGAGGGATGCTGAAAGCAGCTGCTGGACAAGGGAGAAACTGATGTGTGCGGTCACAGCCGATTCTTTTCTGTACCATTTCATGACCGCTGCAGGCTGGACTGGAACCAGAGCTTGGCAGAAGGGTGGGAAATGGGGGCACCTCGTCCGGACCTCCCCCAGCCCTGTCCTCAGCCGCGTGGTTCATGAGAGAAGCATCAAAGCCCTCTGATGGTGAGCCTTAACGAGAAAGAGCATTGAGACTGATGAAGCTTGCCTTCCCTAAATTCAAATGTTGCTGTCATTTGTCAGTTCTGAACTTCCACAACCTGATTCAACCAAGATGAGGATGGAGATGGATGAGGAAGGGAAGAAACGCCTTGAGCCCTGAACACTGGGGCTATTGCTCCGCTGAGGCGCGAGGCCAGGCGAGGAAGCAGAGCTCCGAGGCTGTGCAGGTCCTGCGGGATATCCTTCGGCTCGGACTGGCTGTGCCCACCTGCAGTGAGGAGTTGCATGGCTAGGAGGAGCTGCCTTCGTGTTCAACTGCTTTGTCTGCCCAAAGGCTCTGTGACAGTGGCAGCCCTTCCGTTTAGGGGGCACTCCCAGCAATCGGAGCAGGCACCAGGCTAAGCGACCTCCTACCTGTGTCACTCTGCGCTCCGTCCCTCTGCTCAGCTCTTTCCTTAATCCGTGCTGACTTCCTGAGCTGTGAAATGGGCCTGATCCAGGAAGCTGCTGGCAGGAGCTGTGCAAGGCAGGGTTACGTAAACATCTTTGCCACTAAGATTTGTGTAACTGCTTATGAAAAAGAGGAAACAGTTTTAGCAGCTTCACACACTCCTCTGCAGGTCAGGGAAGATGATTCTCGCCGGCAGGCGCTCTGCCCCGCAGATCCTCAGAGCAGTGGAGCAACCAGAACTAATTGCACAGGCTGTTTGCTTGGTGAATGCTGCTCTGCATAAATCTTTTCAGGGTGCCAGCGTACCGCTGGTACAGACAGAGCTCTTCTCCTGCAGCAAACCATGTTAGATGTGTGCCTGCCATGCAGCTCCTCCAGCGAGACCAGACCTCCACCCTCCCCATCTCTTTCGTGGCTCTCTGTGAATGCGTGCCATCCTGTCTGCGATAAAATTAGAGGTTAAAGCCTCTCCTGGAACCTGACAGCTTCTGTGGAAACAGATGTTCTCCCAGCCTGAGCAACACCTGAGCCATACAACCTCAGGACAAACCAGCAGTGAAATAGCCAGCAGTCACGAACCAGTGCTAGGGATCTCATTTGCAGGGCAGCCAGACTTCCTCCTCGTTCTAAGAGGATGCTACAGCAGATGCGAGGCCACTTCTGTCTTGTGTCCCGCTCCTCCTTCCTCTCCGCTTGCAGGCTGCGTTATGTCTTTTAGAGAATGCAGCACTCATCGTGGCTCATAAAAAAAATGCCCCGAGTCAGCTTCTCGTGGGCATGCGGGAATTGTTCTGAAGCAGATCACGGACTCTGCCCACAAGCAAGGATTACTGCTCTTCCGACTGGTGCCACATCCTTCTCAGCAGGTCCTTGGGATTAGCACTTTCAGTCTCTATACACAGCGCCATGGCCTCGCTGGGGGCAGCCAGGTGCCTGTTTGGAAATCCAGCCAGACAGCTCCTAATTCTTGCAGGCTGCTGTCTCCTGGGTCTCATATTTCAGATGCCATCCGCACCAAGGACTGAAGGATGGCTCTGTGTGCTCTGCTTCCCAGTGAGCCTGTTTGCAGGCTCGCTGATCCTGGTGAAAAACTGAGGGGTCTCATGCTGAAAAAGCAGAGAATGGGAAAGAAAAAAATAGTAGAGTTGCTCTGAGCACTTGTTAAAGGCGGCCTGAGCTGTTTCTGATCCCTAGAGCTTTACACTGTGTACCTTGACGGGCTAATCTTCTGCAACCTGCTGTAATTAGGTACCACTCAGCCACATGACCCAGCAAAGCCAGCTCTGCCTCTAATCCAAAGTCACTCACCCACCGTTCTGCGAAGGTGCCCAACTTTCCAAGTGCCCACCGCGAATCCCACAGCAAAGGCTGTGTTCCTGGGAGGTGCTGCTGCCTGGCAGCTCTTGTCCCTTTCAGAATGCATTCACTCCTCGAAATCACAAACAGGTTTTGAACGCCGTGGCCCAGGGCCAAATTTTCTCAGTCTGAACCGGTCAGGATCCTGGTGAAGCTTTGGCAGAAATTTAGGGTTGTGTTTCTTGATTCAGCTCCCACGCTTAGTTTGGAGTGGCTGATCTGCACCAGAGGAAAGTCTGAAGGAAACACTCAGGTCTGGCTCTGGAAGCTCACGCTGCCTCTCCAGGAGATGGGTGTACAAAAATAGCCAAACAGTTTCTCCAGAGTCTCCCTTGGCTTTACAGCTCCGCTAATCATAATCCTGTGCGTGACATCATTACTGCCTGATATTAATCCCTGCAGAGCTGCCTGCTCCTGTAAATGTGAGCGGGGAGGACTGTGACTGTCAAAAACACTTGAGTTTGCACAGGTCTTTGGACACCCAGCAAGCAAGAGGAGAACCAAAGTGCTGGCTGGACCAGGCTTAGACCCCTGAGGCAATTCCAGCCCTACTCCCTTCCTACCAGAGCGCCAGGCAGAGGTGTCTCAGAGCCTGGTTCCGGAACGTGGCACAGGGCGGTGCCTTCGGTCCTCAGGCTCAGCACAACCTGTTGCACCAAGCCTGGGGCTTCCTGTCAGTCTGCTTGTTTCTCTTCTTGGCATCACCCCATGGCCCCTCACTTTGCATCTGCACTCCAGCTGATATTCTCTCCCATCCCAGGCATTGCCCTCCTTGCCCTAAGACGCTTCGGCTCTCCACTACCATTTCTCACAACAGCCTTCCCAAACTGGTCAGTATTTTTCTAACACCAAGGTGCTGGTTATGGAGCTGAGCCAGGAACACGGTGAAATATTGATAAGCCTTAGACCAGTCCTGCAGGAGAGCTGAGGGCACCTGGCCCACAGCCTGTTCTCTGCCAGCGCCCCACGCTGTGCCCTGGGCATCGTGACAGCAGAAACGGGGCTCAGCTTGCCGTATCTGGTTTGTTTGGTTTTGTTTTTTAACAAGAATGTAGCTGGGAGTCTGCGCTGCAGACCACGCACAGCAGCGTGGTGTGGGGTGACAGCACGGTGTGGTTTCAGCGTGTGAGCTCACTGTGTGGCACCTGCTGAGCCCGGGATCCTGTCCTTCAGTTCCAGGGAGGCGTGTGGTCCCTCAGCACCGTGCTCTGCGATGCGCTGATGACCATGGACGTGATGCTGTGCACGGCCTCCATCTTCAACCTCTGCGCTATCAGCGTGGATCGGTAAGTGCCTTCCTCCCCCTCTCCTCGTGCTGGAGGAGAGGGATCGTGTCCCAGCATCAAGCTGATCCCACGTGCAAAGATCCCAGGCAGAGAGGCCGGGCCCTGTTTCCCCCAAAGGACGGAGCCCTGCACTACCCCCCCCTCCACCGTCACCTGTGTCCCATCCCTGTCCTTGCTGTGGCCAGGCTAGAAGCTGAGCTGTGTGACCAGGACACAGCTGTCCCTTTGGGTGCTGCCGCAGCCACCAACTCACCCGCGTCCCCCGTTGGCAGGTTTATCGCTGTTTCAGTCCCGCTGAACTACAACCGGCGACAAATCGACCTGCGGCAGCTGATCCTCATCTCCACCACCTGGATATTCGCCTTCGCTGTGGCATCCCCGGTCATATTCGGCCTCAACAACGTCCCAGACCGGGACCCCAGCTTGTGCCAGCTGGAGGATGACAACTACATCGTGTACTCCTCCATCTGCTCCTTCTTCATCCCTTGCCCCGTCATGCTGGTGCTCTACTGCGCCATGTTCCAAGGACTCAAGCGCTGGGAAGAAGCCAGGAAGGCCAAGCTAAGGGGCGGCATCTACGGGGCCAACAGAAAGCTGTACCCCCCCTCGCCCTTCATCGAGAGAGGGCGGGCCGGGCTGGAGCCGGAGGAGTGCCACCCTTACGGCCACCCCCTTTCTGGGGACTATGTGATGAACAATGGGGTCCAGACTGTCTCCTACCCACACCTCA
Organism: Alectura lathami; assembly: GCA_013399715.1. Lineage (NCBI taxonomy): Eukaryota > Metazoa > Chordata > Aves > Galliformes > Megapodiidae > Alectura > Alectura lathami. Next base: position 117,287 of record VXAV01007763.1, on the reverse strand, counting down.
AGTACCCGCACCCGGCACACGCTCAGAAGCGGGCCAAGATCAACGGCCGGGAGCGCAAGGCCATGCGGGTGTTGCCAGTCGTCGTCGGTGAGTGACAGCCAGTGGCGGGGGGGGCGGGGGGGGGGGGGAAAGGGCGGACAGGGGTGGGGGCTNTCGTCGCCGGTGAGTGACAGCCAGTGGCGGGTGGGGCGGGGGAGGGTGGGAAAGGTCCGACAGGGTTCGTGACTTGCTTGAAACTGGTCTTGGAGAGAGCCCAGCTCCGCACACCCGCACTTCTGCTGCTTTTTTCCCAAAGCACTGTGAGCTGTCTCTATTCTCATTTAGCCCAGGCTGCATTCGTTAATTTAATCCCTCTATAATCCACCACTTTCTCTCTTGAATCTCCTCCCGGCAGGTGCTTTCCTCTTCTGCTGGACACCTTTTTTTGTGGTCCACATTACCAGGGCTCTCTGCAAGTCCTGCACCATCCCCACTCAAGTCACCAGCATCGTCACCTGGCTGGGCTACGTCAACAGCGCTGTCAACCCCATCATCTACACCGTGTTCAACGCCGAGTTCAGGAACTTCTTCCGCAAAGTCCTGCACCTGTTCTGCTGAGCCCGTGGAGTGGGAGGGGAGAAGGAACAGCCAGGATGACTTTTTGTATAGCTCATTAAAGATCTATTTCTGCCTAAGGCCTGCTGTCTTTGTTGGGGAGGAGGGAAGGCGAGATGGCAGCTCACGGCCGGTGGTTCCCAGCCCTCTGCCTCCCCTGCAAGGAAGTTCAGGTAAGTTCCAGTGGGTTCAGCCTGGATGCTTTCCCCTCTGGAAGCTGCAGGTGCAGCCGCTTCTTCGTCACGCGGTGCTTGGCATCAGCGGCACGAGACCCCACAGCCAGCACGGCTGGCTCTCAGAGCAGCCCTCGCGCTGGGTGCAGCTGTTTGGTCGGTGCGCCGCCGAGGAGACACAGCCCTCCCTTACTGCAGCCTATTTAATCCACGAGGACACACCTCACAGTTTTCTGGGGAAAAAAACCCAAAGGTAAGTTGTTTTCCTAGCTGTTCCCGTGCCAGGTGTGGGTGTGTATCCCTGTGCAACCTCCTTTCTCTGTTTTGAGGCGTGTGACAAGGAGACATGACCGTCCCACCCAGACCAATACCTGGCTGCTGTCCGGTGCCCCTCACACCCAGCGCAGGAAGGCCAGCCCTGCCTTAAAACCTGGCCTGCGTTCTTGCCTTGCTGCTTGTCCTGTTCCCCCCACCTGGGAGCGGTGACTGTTTGTGGCCAGGCTGCTGGAGCAGAGCACGGAGTCTGAACACGGGTAGGAGTCATGGGGTCCTGGTAGGAACGCACGGGGCCACCCAAAATGAAGTTTAGATCTGTACATGCACAGGCGCAGCGCTGCTGTTGCTGCTGTTCTCCAGGAATTACCCAGAATTCCTGAACAACGCCTGCCAGGAGCCATTCCCAGCCTGCTGCAAACTCCTCCACCCCTTCTGAGCACAGCGACACCACGGGCAGCCAGAGGCCGTGGCTAGCGCTGTTCCCCGAGGCGCAGGAGGAACGAAATGATTATAGCCCGGAACAACAATCTTCTGACTAATGACTTTTGTGTAGGGTTGTTGCTTTCCAAGGGGTAATTTGTTTGCTTAGGACTAAAAGGAAAACGTACTGCAGGGAGGCCTTGAGATTTTCTCTCAGCAAGGATAACAACTGCTCGATCAATTTCTCATCAGGAAATAAGCACGCTGCGTTCCCACCACGACGGCACTGCAGCCCGTCGGGCTGCAGACTTGCCAGCACTGTGCCGGCTGCCCCGGGCGCCGGGGCCCTGAGAACTCCCTCCACGCTGAGTCACACCTACAAACCGCCCTTAAGGGTCGCTGCCCTGCTCACTCTCTTCAGATTGTTTTTTTTCCTTAACCCGAGGATGGAATGAAAGCAAAACGCAGACAGTAACCAAAGGGCTGCATACCGTCACCCGCAAGCCATTCCCCGAGAGGAAGCAGCATGCTGCGGCCCTCCTTCCCCCGGCACCAGCTGCTCGCTGCCCTCCCTGCCCACTCGGCTGTGCCCCAAGAGGAGACGCTTCCAGCAACAGCCTGAGAGCAACAGCCGCCAGCCCAGGCTGGAGAGCCGCCATCCCCCCTCCGCGGGCACGGGCACTGATCTTCAGCGGGGATGAAGGTGCCTCGTTACCCTCATGGTTAAAGTAGCACGTTATTAATTAAAGGATTTTCTTGCAGTGAGCGAAGCCACTAAGTTCCTAATGCTTTAATTAGGAGCTACCAGCCAGCAGCGAGGGCCGGCACTCTCACTGCGCACTCTCACTTTGGTGTCGGGCTGACGTCGGCCAGACAGCTGCCGCGCTACAGCCGGGGCACGGCGACGTGGTGACACTGCTCCTCCCCTGCTGCCAGCCCGCGTCCTCGCCGACATCCTGCAAAGACAAAGAGCAAACGCACGTCTGCATGACAACACCGACTCCTTACAGCCGCCTCTGCTGCACCTTAGCACGCAGCACCGCGGGCACGCTCGTGCTTTCAGCGCCTTTTATTTCACAGCGTGTTATCTTTCACTCGTGTTCAAGTGCAGAAGCTCCAACAGGTTCCAAATTTGCTCGGCGCAGAGGGAACACGGAACAAAAAACAAACGCAAGTCGTTCCGAAGGCAAATTAAGTTTGTACTTGTTCAAGGCAATTAAATAAAGAGAAGGAAGGGTTGTTCCTTTTCCCAAACGAGAGGTAGGGAGGCACAGGGGAAACAAAACACTGGCAAATCTCATTGCAGCAGCTGTTTTAGATCCATCTCAAGAGAGATGATGAGATTGTTGTAATCCACACGGTGGAGGTTTCACTCTGGCAAAGTCAAAGCTTCCCCGAGCCGCAGGCGGCTCCCAGCCGGTCGGCTGCAGCCTGCTTTTTCCCGATCAGGTTTGCTCAGCCTCTGCGTCACCCAAAGGTCTGGAACAGGACTGGAAGTAGGCAAACGCTCACAGGATGAAAAAGTCTGTCACAAGTGAGCTTGTTTGTACGGAACAAACCATTCCCATCGGGCCGCCGATCCAGCCGGCTGCGCCGCGCCGCTCACGGCAGAGGTAGGGCGGTTCAGACGGAGACCTTCTCCATCACGCTGTCTGCGACGTGCACCTCGTCGGCCTGCACCGTCACCGTGGTGGACTCCCCGCAGATGTGCTGGTGCTCCTTCCAGTCCTGCGGGGAAAGGCAGGGGGGAAGCCGTGAGGAAACGGCCCAGGGGAACCGCACAGCCTGCAAAGGTAGTAGGCTCCAGGAGCAGCTGGATGGGAGTGCCGCCTCTGGCGCAGGTGGGATCGCAGAACCACGGGGTGGCTGGGTGGGAAGGGAGCTCAAATCCCACCCCGCCTTCCTGCCAGGCAGGAATGGCCATCGTCACACCTCGTTACAGGCCAAACAGTCAAAGGGGCCCTTCCCTGCCCGTGTGACCTGCCCGAGCCCCACAGCCATGTTACAGACCCAGGTGACCCTGGGCTGCTGACCCTTGCAGGGCTTGACGGCTTCCGCAGCCACTGGCCGTCCCCAGTGTCACCTGCCCCCCGGCACAGCTCCGCCTGCAGCCCACAGCCGCCCCCATACCTTCCGCTGGCAGAAAGTGGAGCAGTAGTTGACTTTGTGGCACCCCGTGCACTCATTCATCGCCTCACGGCCGCAGTTGACGCAGGACTGCTGCGTAGCAAACAGCAAAGGGAAAAGGGACGGGGTCAGAGGGGACAGCAACAGCAGGACGGCTGCGGGGAAATGCGGGTGCTGTAACAGGGGAACGCTGCAGAGGGGCTGAGCTGCTCCCAGTGCATCTGCGGCCTGTAACTGGGAACAGCCCTGAGGCTGGCGTGGAGGGGGCTCCACGAGCTCCCCAGCTCCACCAGCCCCATGCACCGAGCTCGGTTCCAGCCCAGCACAAGCACCCAGCCAGGGGGGATCGGGCAGCTTTGATACCCAGCAAAAGGAAACGGGAACACGTGGCTAGAACAGAGGGAAAGCTCTGCCACAAGGCAAGGCCAGCTGCAGAACGCAGGATTTCTGCAGCAGCAACAAACCTCTGGGTCTTTAAACGCGACAAGGGCTCCTCGCAGAACACGAGTGCCCCCCAGCTCACCTTGATGATGATTTCTGTTTTCCCATCCACGTCATCAGTTTGCTGAAATAACTGGTTCTGGTACTGCTGCAAGGAGAAAAACACTGCGCATCACTTCACAGCCAGGGCACGACTCGAGGGCTCGAGGTGCCACAAACGGCAGGACTGCGAGGAGCAAAGGGAACCCCACTCCTCCCTTACGAGGGGGACTCCCTGCCGTTGTGTGGGATCGGATGGGGAAGGGTGGAGGCACACGGTGACAACCCCCTCCTTTAAGCACCACGTTTATTCAAATCCTGCTGCAGACAAGCGTGCAAGGAGCCGCACCCCACACGGGACACTGAGAAGCCAGCAGAGGAAACACAAGGAAAATCCCAGGGGAACAGGGCAAACCCTGACTTAAATTTCACTGGGAACAGTGAAAAAGTGAGAAAAACCCCACCCCCCGCCTTGAGGCCAGGCAGGTTTCCCAGGAGTGAGTGTGACCCGACACATAAGGAGATTAACGGCTTAATGTGAGCGCCCCGCGCCCTGACATCGCGGTGGCTCTCCTGCCAGCTCACAGCCCTCAGCACCCTCCCGCTACACGGCGCGCGGTGCAGCCAGCGCAGCTGGGGCTCTGCGGGGAGGCTGCCAAGGAGGAAGGAAGCCACGAGGAGCCCCGGTCGCCCGCTGCCTTCGTCAGACCCGCTGCAGCCCCCTCAGCTCTGCCCCGGGTCCCCACAGGCTGCTGACAGACGCTTCACCCCCCTCCGCCTCCTTTTTATCCGCTCCCAGCAAGACCCCAGGCTCTGCCCGGCCCTTGGCGTGGAGAAACGGCTCTGTCCAGAACTGAGGAGCAGGAGAATGTGTGAGCAGAGAGAGGACGGAGCCATGCAAAGCCCCCTCCCAGGGACTGATGGGCTCCAGTTCCACCGCTCCCGCGGCTGCCCTGGGGGATGTCAGCCTTCGCTGGCTCACCAGAACTGCTCTTCTTCTTAAGCGCCTGACCCTTTTTAGGTTAATTTCCTGCTCTCCAGCCCTGAACTGTTTTAATCTTTCTAAAACAGAATTCGGATGGCCCAGCTGTTAACAGATTTAATCTCCCACCTTGTTTGCAAATGGACAGGGCTCCGCAGGCACCACGGCAGCACCAGGGGCCTGCTGCCACCACAGCGCTCGGCAGCGCTCAGCGCTGGTTTGGTTTTTTTTCGCCTTTACACAGAAAACCTGTTCAGCATTTCCTGAATACCTGTGACCCCCAGTTGTGTCGTACGGCACAGAACTTGGTGAGTTCACGCATTCTCCCCCTTAATGCACACTCCAGAAAATTACATTTCCAAAGGACTCTGTGGCAAGCGCTGTCGGCAGCCCACTCCTCCTGGGCCAGTCCTGCAAGGGGTCTCTTGCAGGAGACCCTGAGCCCTTCCCGCCCCGTTCGCCCTCTTCCCAACTGCTTTTTCCCTTAATCAAAACCTGCCACCAAGCCCAAATTCCAACAGAAGCCAAAGGGTCTGGTACGCTCCTCTGAGCTACAGGAGCGCCTGGAGCCAGCCATGCCAGCAGTGTGGCTGGGTTTGCTCCCCTGCCGCCTCACGGAGCTCTGTATGCCAGAGGGAGCAGGCCTGCCCTTGCCAACGGATCTCTCTAATCCCGCACTGCGCTCAGTCACTCTTCCAGGAAGAGCTGAGTCTACAGCTCTGCTGGTTTAATCTGCTGCAAGGCCTCTGCTCTGCAGCCCTGCTGCAGCCACACCAGCCTCAGCTCTGAGCTTGCAGGAACGCGCCGCACGCTGGCAGCGCTCCGGCTGGGAAGCGCCCCACGCCGCTGCGCTCGCAGCTTCTGCTTGGGGAGGACGGGGCAGGACGGTTCCCCGTTTGCTAGCCCCTGAACACACAGCAGCACCTCTCCCTTTGGCTCTGAAGTGGTCCAGCAGGAACCAGCAGCAGCACGAGGCGGGACGACGCCTCTCCCCCGTCTCGATCGCCCAAACTCCCGAAAGCAGCAGTGGGACCAGAGCTAGGAGGGGAAGGAGACCGCCCTTACCTCCTTCCTCTCCACGTCAGCCTGAATTTTGGCCTGGGTGACGGCCGCCTCGCGGAAGGAGGAGCTGGCCTGCTTGGCTTGCTCGATGAGAGCCTTCAGCTGCTGGGCGGTGCTGAGCAGGGAGTTGACCATCTCCTCCAGGTAGAGCCAGCTGCGCTGCTCCGTCACCTCCAGCCCCGTCACCACCGTGGGGGACATGGCCTTGGTGGGGGTCGCGGGGGGCACCGACAGGGCCGGGAGCGGGGTGAGCACTGAGCAGAGAGGAGAACAGACAGTGAGAGGGGACAGCTTGGTGGCAGCTGGGGAACAGCTTCCAGCGCTCCAGGCACCAAGGGCCATCGAGCTCCCTTGGTTTTTCAGCAGAGAGCAGCACTTTGCAGCGGGCCGTTCTGCTGTTTGCACTTCTGCGTGAGCAGAGGACGAAGCAGCCCTTTATCAGGGGCTGTTTGCAGAAGGGCTCCCGCTACGGCGTGCGATAAGTTATCTGGCAGGAATTGCTCCCAGCCCTCGCCCGAGCAGGGCTCTGCCAGCCAAGGAAATGTCACGGGCTTTGCTTCATGGTGGAAAAAATCAATGTTTAATTAAAAGCAGCGAGAGGGAAGACTCCAAACCAACAGGACTTCCTTCTGGACAGAGCAGGAATGCGTGGTGCTGCTCCGGTAAATAAAGGTCAAATGGAAAAGCAAACAGGCTTCAAAAGAGGAAGGCTGCAGAACACCCAAACGCAGGCTGCCCTTCCACCGTGAGCCAGCTGCAGCAGGGGTCAAAACCTGCTCACATCGGTGAGAACGTGCCAGGGTAACTTTACAGAACCGCAGCCTTGTGAAGGGCAGAACCCAAGCGTTGAGAAACATCGAGTCAAAGTTCTCAAAAACAGAGTGAAGAAGTCGTAAGGGGTGGAACAAATGTTCATCCGAGCCCTAACTGCAAAACCCGTAAGCCAAACTAAAAGTAAAGTTTATTTTCCTGCTTCAGGCTTCGCCTTGGGCTGGGAAAGAAGGCCACGGCGCAAAGCCAAGCAGAGGGAAACTCACCGAGTTTGGGGTGCGATGTCGGCAGCGCAGCCTCGGGGAAGGGGGAGATCTGGCAGTTGTCCTGGTAGCTCGGGTAGTGAGGCTCGGGGTGGCTGACGCGGCACGGCTGCTGCACGCCGGCGTCCTGAACTGCGGGGGGACAGCGGTGCCACACATCGCGGCGCAACGCAGCTGCCAGGCCTGCCTCGCGCTCCTTCCGCTTACTTTTTTAAAAACCATTTCCCACAAGTTCCTACGCTGTGTGACAGTTCCAGAGGTTGTAAATGGGGCACAGCAGCGTGACTGCACAGGGGGACCCAGCGAGGCGGCTGTGCCCTGGTTTCAGCTCCCTCTGCTTTCACACCCACAGGCTTCTGCCAGCTTCCCCCTCACCCCCCATTTTACGCCGATAAAAGGACCCCAAACCTCTGCTCTCAGGGGACGCCAGTTCCCTCCTGACACGTTACACTTCCTTTGATTTATTCAGCTATCTCCCAGGCTCCTTCGGCGCTTTTCACTGAAACACTCCACAACTTTTTTTGGCAGCATTTTAGGGCAAAAAAAAAAAAAAAAAGGAACAAAACAAAGCTCGGAGGCGACCCCAAAAGCACAGCAGCCCCCACGGCCTTACCAGCGGCTCCAGTGAAGACGTCTCCCTGCGCCGGGCTCTCCGAGATGATGGCTGTGGCCTCCACCGTCGAGGCGCGGTCGAAGGTGAGCGCTCCGGAGGTGGTGATCTGTCCGGAGGGAGTCACGGTGACTGGAAAGGGCAGAAGCACCCATCACCAACACTCAGCGCTCAGCCCGCGGCTGTCTGGCTGCTGAGAGCCCTGGGCTGGGTCGCCCAAAGCGACCAGGCCATGGAACGCTCTCGGAGGAACGAACCAGCGCGGCTCCAAAACGTTTAAAACCCTTTCTAAGCGGGGTTAGTCCAGCCCCAGGCTGATCCCGTGGAGCTCCGCTCAGCCTGCAGGATCCTTTTACAAACAACTCGGCTTGAAGGCACTGAGGCTACGCTTTTGTTCCTGCTGCCGCCAAAATAAGCAGTGCAGCCTCCCAGCAGCTCGCGTTAAGGAGCCAGCACGGATTGGGACGGAGGAAAACAAAAGCTCTGCTGCTGAGCCATCAAACAAACACCTGGTCCAGCAGTTCTCCAGGGAAAGTAATTTCTACCGGGAGATGCAAACCTACACGTGGTGGCAGCTGTGGCGGGAAGCAGAGTGATGTTTTTGGAGGACTCCTTCTTCACCGGGTTCGCAGACATTTCGTTCTCCTTTTTCCGCCGCTTGTAGGGTACGAAGAGTCGAATAGGGCCGCTCTAGGGGGAAGGAAGGGGGCAATGCGTCAGCTGGGGCACCTGTCTGGGGACGGCTGCTTCACGAAAACGTGTTTACTTTTCCCCCAGGACGAAGCACGCTGCAGCCCCAGCCCTCACGGGGGTTTCTAGGGCACTGCTCGCAGATGGCTGTGGCAGCTTGAGCGACGTTCTAACCTAATGGAGGCACGACCCCCCACTCACCAGAGTCATGTCGTCGCAGCAGGCGGCACACGTGCAGGAGGCAGCGTGGGGATTTAAAATCCCATCCTGAAATGGGAAGATTACAAGTTCAGCAGCAGTTGCCAGCAGCACTTTGCTCAAAGATCCAGGCAGCTCCCGGGGCAGGGTGGGGGGGGATCCACCCCCTCCTCGGGGCCCTGTGCAACAAGAAAAAGGCCAGCACCCCCCAACCAAAGCACACAGCACCCCCCACAGCTCCGCACACAGCTCTGGGCTGCAGCACCAGGCACCCTCTGCCCAGCAGCCCCCCGCCCCTCCCTTCCAGCGGGAGGAAACCAGTTTAACCCTACGTGAATCAGGCACTGCAGGGGCCTCCCGGCGTAGCGGATGCTCCTCTTCCAGTCCTTGCTGCTGGCTCGGCCCGCCATAGCTTCGAACTCTGTGGGGCTGTACCAGTTATCTCCCTGCTTAATGCACCTTCCACGGCCTCCTGTGTGACACGGGAAGGGATTCGTTAGCAAAGGCGAAGGATTCTTTTGCCATTTTTCAGTAAATAACGACAAACTGCAGGGCTGGGCAGTCACCAGCCACCTGGGGTTTAACAAGAGCCAGTGTCTGGTTCTGCAGCTGGGACAGGCGCGTAACAGAAAGAGGGGAGAGGCTGGAGAGAGAGGGAAGGAGCCATCATGTCACACCCTGGCCATGCAGAGCATCGTCGTTACCTGAGCCCAGCCTGTTTTTGTACAGAATCCCACTGATGTTGCGGCACCGCACGGGCAGCTCGTTGTCGTACACAGACGGGTCCCAGTTGTACTTGGTTCCAGTTTTCTCTTGGACAGTTGCTAAGGGGGTAGGGGGAGATTGAGGTCCTTGGGGAAAAAAAAAAAAAAAAGATAAAGGTGACTGCAACCAACGGGCAAAGGAGCTACACCATCACACAGAGCCCTGCTGGGCTCAAGGCGACATTCCGGAAATGAGGGAAAATAAAGCAGACGGCATGTTAGGAAACATGCCCTGAACAGCGGGTGCCCTGTGGCTGCACCACCGCACGGGGCCTGCCAGGGGCTCATCATGCCACCTGGTGGGCAGGAAGGGGGCTGCCAAGCAGCTGGGGACAACGAAGACACCGGCTGCAGTGACGATGAGACACCAGCCACAGGCCCGAACGAAGGCAAACCCACCCCCCAGGGCCCTCTGAAAAGAGCCCGCGGGGACACTCGTACTTTCATGGCCAATATCAGACCGATAGATCTGCTCTTGGGGCGGGACGGGTGTAGGAAGGCAAACTGAAAGGTACAGGCAGCCAAACAGTAACTATCCCGCTGCCAAGAAGCGACATGTGAAGAGGGGACAAACTGTGTAACGCCACCCACGCTGTGCACGCCATGGTTTTTCGTCTCCAGTGACACAAAGTGAAGAGCAAGCAGCTCCTGGGGAGAACGACACCCCGAGGACAGGCTCCCCCATACCTGGCGTGAGCGGTGCCGGGGGCCCCTTCAGCCCCGTGGTTTCCACAATGCTGCCGTCCGTGTGAACCACTATCAGGGTGGCTTTCTCAGTATTCAAGCTGTCCCCAATTTGGAGGGCGGTTCTCCCAGACTGCACAGGGAATAAAGAGGTTTACGTGGCGGAGCCAAAGTACCGACAGACACCGTGACCCTGCTGGAGCACGACCTGCATTCCTCACGTGCAGTAAGCAGGCGTGGGGCCCCCACAGGCAGGGCAGACTCACCAGCACGTGTCCCGAAATCGAGGCCGCATTTGCCACAGACGTCGTGAACACGTTGTCCGCAGACGCGCCCACGTTGGCGACGGTCACGGTGGTGACTTCTGAAACATGAAACAGAAATGACTCCTGCTGCATCCCAGGAGCCTGGTTAACAGATAAGCATCAAAAGATTTAAGGGCATTTCCTTCTTCTTCCTGCTCAACATCTGTTTTGTTTTTCCTGATGCTTTCAAGTCATGGCAAATGTGGTCGCTGTGTTTTACTGAGCGCTGGGCTGATCCTGCCCTGACCTCCTGGAGAATGTAGCAGTAGCTGTCAGCATGTGATGAATGAAGGGGAAAGGGGATATTCCCTCTATACTACAGAAAAATGTGATGATGTTTACTAATAGAGGGCATGTGGAACCAGGCATCAAGGCAAGAACACCTCTCCCTCTGACGCTGATTTTTGGGGGCCTGTTGCACCTTATCTGGCTAAAACCTGGGCTCGAACGTGGGCTGTATGTTGCTACGATGTACACCACCTCTGAGTGCTTAGCTAAAATCGGGTTATTTTTAACACCACACATCGGGAAAGGGAGACAAAACCGGCCCTGCAGCTGTCGGGCGCAGCTGGAGGTGCTGGCGCGGGTGTCGGGGCTCCTGCACCCGCCGCGCGTCAGCACCAGCCCGCAGAGCCCGGCCCGTTGCAGCGGGCACTGCTCGGCGGGGCCGCGGCGGCTCCC